>JAAGKR010004702.1:0-48350 GCA_011419295.1 Clarias macrocephalus
TTTGATTCCCACCTTGGGGTATGTGTGTGTGGTGTTTGCCAGTTCTCCCTGTGCTTGGTTGGTTTCCTCCTACAGTCCAAATACATATAGATTAGGCTACCAGGTGTTTCCAAATTCTTTGTAGTGTGTGAGTGAGTGAGTGTGTGCATGCTTGTGCCGGGTGATAGATTGGTACCCTGCCTGGTTCCCTAGGATATACTACAGGCCTCCTGTGACCATGTACAGCAGTATAGAGAATTACTGAGTGACAGAGAGAGAGAGTGGGATGACTTTAGTATTAAACATTGTTACAATGAAGTATGCATTGAACTCAAGAAAAAGCCTCTTTAGCATATTAATTAGTTCCCTTTCCCCAAATGTCATAAAATTCATTTTGGAAATGCCCTAAAACCCATTTTGAAAACCCACAGAGATGAAAGCTAAAATTAATCTTATCTTGACAGGCATCAAAAATCTGGCTACACCCAAATGATTAAAAGAAAGAAAAAAAATCCAACCAGCCAGCCAAATTTGGGCAGTGTTCAATTCCAATTTTTAAAAGTTATGGATAATGAATTTAATTGATATTGCAAAATTATGTCTCACAGTAGAGGATGGGGAAGAGTGATGAGGCTTTGCATCATCTCTCAAACCGACTTGAACTGACCTGCAAGACTGAATTAATACATAAAAAAATTACAATCCTGAAGAGTTGCATAATGTTCTTTCCCTGTAACTCAAACCCTCTCCCACTTGCACTGGGAGCCACGCCCAGGTACCTTTGCAATCTGTCATGTTAAAATGTTTTTTTTTTACAATGATAAAAAAAAAAAAATAATAATAATTGTTGTCATTTTTATATTGCAGATCATCTGGGAAGTTATGATATACAGTATGATTCTTTACCCATCTAGGGTTGAAAATTTCCCCAAAACTGTACATATAAAAACTTCCACTACTAATAAAAAACATTGATCAAGTTAAATTCACTAAAAATGTGAGAATTTCTAAATTTCTTAATTTCTAAAACAAAAAAAAAAAAAAACAAATAATAATAATAATAATAAAAATATATATATTTCTTGAGGTACTGGCACACCTGCCAAATGTGGCTCTCTGCCCAATTAAAGGTTAAACTGGGTCCTGAAATTTTAAAAACAACATTTCATTTAGTATTGGATGGCAGCGGTCAGATTTATAATAAGAGTGCTGATCTAAAACAAGCACCCTGCCGCCAATATTCTGTAAGACTGACTAACTGATTAGCAATCCTTTAATGCGGGTTACAGAGAGGAGCTCCGTCATGCTGGACGAGGTACAACGTCTAAGTGACGGTCCAACTGTCCAAAAGGTCATCTGCCTTCACTAATGGTGTCCACTGGGAACTCAAGGCCCAAATCAATATCAGCTATGGATCACGGATAGTGTTTCCCCCTTCTCTCCAGCCTGCGTGCACGTGTATGTATGTGTGTTCGTGTGTCTCGCTCTTTTGTTCAAATCCCTCTATCTTATTTATTTATTTATTTTTCGTCTGTTGGTGAGTCCAGTCACGTTTCCTAATTGGTCAGCGATATGTTAGGGGGCTTCAAGCGATATTGACTATTGTCTGTGAGATGATTACGTCACAGGTGATTAATCCTTCAAGCTCAGCCAGAGCTCAGTGTGCATATGCAGCGATGACCTAATATGACATCATCCGTTGGAGAGTGCGTATGAATACAACAGGCTCGGGATGGGAAGTCACGTGACCAGGACATCCAGTCATCCGATGGCTTGCTGTTTATTATGGTGGAATTATTACCAATATAATAACAACAATAATAATAATAATAGCACAAGGAGGATGGTAATAAAGAAATCAATCAATGGGAAGGTTGGTTGTTTCATAATGCTTTATAAATTTTTAAACTATAAAATTCATGAATTAATTGCTTTGCCATTTCAGAGCCATTCATTAGTGAAGATGTCCTTTATCCATCAGCATACTTAAAACTGTACCATTATATCACTGAGTGCTTTGTAATCTTCATGCTGGTTCAGTAGGTCAGAGTTTGAGAATACTGTTAAGTTAAAATCCTGGTAGAGAGGACAGAGTATGGATATTTTCTTCTTCCAGCCATGAACACTGTTCCTTCATTCAACAAATGCCATTAATTGCATGTCCATTGTCCTAAGAAATTGTCTTTGTAAGCTTCAGTCTGGCATCAGTTCATGGCACCTCCTTTACACCCTGACATGATTTCAGTAACAAGAGTAAATACACCCAGAATGCATCAGGACTGGATACTGACAATAAAGTATTAATGATGCAACACATTTGTATGTCCCCTAGAGACTGCTGTAATGCTTGTAAACATGAAAATACAGACGACTGTAAATACACACAATTTAGCTGGTAAATAAGTGCCGCTATCATGGATCATTGCTTCGTATCCCAGTGTGTTGAATTTCATCAACCATGACTATAAAATTACAGTGAAGACTTTAATTAAAAACAATACGTTTGTTATCTAACCCATCAGAGATAAAAAAAAAGGTAAAAGAAGAGCTTTAAAGACTTTACTCAAAAGAACGAAGTGTTAATTTATACAAGAGTCACTGATATGGTTAGCTTTTGGTTAGCAATGATTTTTTTGTTTTACAGATGAATGTGAGCAAATATGTCTAACTATAACTAAAACTATTCGACATCATCAATAAATCTTACTTACAACACAATAGGTTTGTTTTGTTAATTATGGGTTTAATTAGGTGGATTAATACAAACGATCTTTTTATTATAACTTTAAAGTTATATATTATTAGTAGTAGTATTATATTACTATACAAACTATCTTTAAAGTTATATATTATTATTAGTAGTATTATATTACTATATATGTGTGAACTTTTTTCTGTTTTTATGTAATTTTGTTCAATTTCAACAAAATTTTTATTTATAAAGCACTTTTAACAATGATCATTGTCGCAAGGCAGCTTTACAGAAGCAAAAAAAAAGGGAAATAGTTTAATGTTTGAGAAAATATTTATAAATCAAAATGATCGGATTGATCAGATTGACAAGCAATTTATTATGTATAAACAACATATTTTAGATAAAAAAGAAATAAATGTACACATCAAGAAATTATTCTCTGCTGTGAATAATTACTCATTAGCTTGCAAAAAAAACAATTACATTTATACATGTCTATTGTGTTATAATCATTAAGAAATGTTAGAGCTGCTTTATATTTAAGTGCAGATTATTATTTGTTATTAAACAGCTATACAGTACTTGGACAGAGTGTTACAGCATGGGAATTTGAAGCACATTATCAGGTATTCTTTACCTTTAGACCTTTTAGGGTTGAGGATTCGCTTCAGTTTTCATGTTCTCCCCAAACTTGATGTGTTTCCTCCAGGTACTCTGTTTCCTCCCACAGTTCAAAGACATACAGAGTAGGCTAATTGGTGTTCCCAAATTGCCACTAGTGTGAGTATGAGTGTTTGTGTGTGTGTGTGTGCCCTGCGATGGATTGGCCTCCTATCCAGGGCGTACCCCACCTCATGCCTGGGATGATCTAAGGGCATCCCATGACCCTGTGTAAGACAAACGGTGTAAAAAATTAATAAATGTGGGCTTACGCTAGTAGAGTAGTACTGTTGTAATACTTTCATTTAATCAGAATGCTTTGTATAAGCAGGCATGTTCTATAGTTCAGGGTGGCAATAATAATAATCAAATTATATGCATCTTGGTTGCTTTTGAAATCAAACCTAGAAACAAAATAGAATGTTAAAATCAAATACACAAAATGACATTAATAGATAGTAACTAATAATCAAAACTAATAATAAACTAAATAATCCAAACCCCTCCCACTTATAATTTTAACCACGCCCACCCTACACAAATCATTTACAGCTTTATGTTTTTATATGTACAGTTTACTCATTAAAAAAAAACATAAAATGTAAATAATTGTAAATAATCTTATTATTAATTTATGTTTTTTTTTATATTCTAAATCCAACCTAAACCTATGTAAAGAAATACATAAAATCAGTGTTCTTTAATTAGTACTATGTAATATCTGCTTATCGATGTAACTCTAAATTAAGTGCAGCCCTTTTTTCCGCACACAGCACACAGAGGTAGGATCATGTGCTGAGTGGAAACACAGCTCTTTTGGGAGTATGAGTCAGGTGGCGATGACCTCATTGCTTTGCCTCAGTCATTAGATCATCCTTTCTCTTTCTTCCTACTCATCAGAGATGCTTAGAAGTCTAGTGATCGTTGTCGTTTGCAAATGAGCCGGGTCTTTGAGTCGAGTCCTTTTGGTCAAGGTTAAAAGGCCGACTCTTATACATTTTTTAGATGTATGCAATGCAGTGTAATCTTGCAGTGCAATGTAATTCGCCTGAGCTCTTCATTAGTGTACTGTAAATGATGGTGTGTTTTTAACTCTCAATTGTTATGTCGAAGAGGATCGGTTTGCAGATTATATAAACTGCAATGTTATTTGGTTTATTAGGGAGAGTAGAGATAGAGTTCATTAAACAATTTCAATTTTCCAATTAAAAAAAACAATATGATCATTTTATCTTTTTTGGAGAAAAAAACCCCAAAGAGTTGACTCGTATTATTGAGATGAATCGAATGACCTGACTAACTGAAAAGAGCTTTATTTCCCATCAACATTACTTAGCGAGAGAAACGTGGTGATGTTCTTGGTCTTCTGATTGGCATGAGGATATGTCATAATGGTCTCCGCCCTCAGTGGACTGAACTTTCTGTACCATAAAGAATAATGTTAAATTATGAATCTCTGATGCAGCTAAACTAGCACTTAAGATGCATCTCTGTGTAAGCAGATTAATCAATCAATAACATTGACTGATTGTTGGGATAGTAGAGGATTGTTTGCCGAGCAGATTCACTAAGATCAATATACAGACAGAGTGCAAAAGTTTGTATGCCCTTAGGACAAATTGAAGAAGACAATGAAATCCAATTTAGTTTGTCTGGTTACACATTTGTTCCTTACACTGGTACAGTACCAGCCAAAAGTTTGGCCACACCTTCCAATTCAAAGTTTTTTGTTTTGTGATTTATTTTCTACATTCCAGAACAATGCTAGAGATTTCAGAACACATGAGGCATTAAGTAACAGTAAGTTGTTATTTTAACACACGAAGGTCAGCTGTATTATCAAGTGCATTTGCAAAAACCCATCAAGCACCATGATGGAACTGGATCCCCTCCTCACCTTTTGGCAACATAGTACTGGTAATATATGATGATAATAAATGTTGTGTGTAGAACTGTTGTTTAAAAGCAATAGTACACTTGAGGTCATGCTTTTGTACTGATATTCAGCATAACGGAACCAACTTGAATGTGACATTGTTTAAATAACATAAATATTTTTTATCATCCATAAACCATCAAATTCCTTTGGGATTTCTATACTTAGGTTGTGAAGAGTCATTTTCTTCAATTACAATATCTACATGTCATCTTAAACCAATCTGGCTCCTCTCATCTGTAAAACTTTTTCTGCTCACTGGGATTGTTTTTCCTTTTGTGCAAACTCTAGAGAGCAATTTATGTTCAAATTCTAAATGATTTTCTGAAATACTCAAATCAGCCTCAAATGTGGCACCAGTAAAATCACTGGAATCATATTTTATCCTCATTCTGATGTCTGATGTGAACATTAGCTGAGGCTCTCGACTTGTAACTGCATACCTCTATGGATTGGGCTGCAGCCACATGACTGGCTGACAGGATTCTTTCATGAATAAGCAGGTGTTCGTAATTATGTGTTCAGTGAGTCCACACAATATAAAATTTATTAACAATACTAAACATAGTCCTGTTCCATGTCTGAAAGAGTACAAACTTTGTTCTAATTCACTGAAAGTAAACAAAGATCATCAATATTACACTATTTGTAACAGTAGTTGTGAGTACTTTAAAAATATTTTAATACTTTTTAAAATATGAATTGAAATTAATGGCTCCAGGCCACCTGTACAAGATAAAGTAGATGATGAAGATGAAGATCATTTTAAATACACACTCCTTCAATTCTGTGTATTTTATTTATTGGCAGCTTCTACACACAAATAAATAACCTCAGACGTGTGCAAAAAACACACCAGACTTCACTATGTAGTCACTCCCCCTATAGCCAAAATTTGTAGTCCAGGTGGAACAAATAAATAACCTTAAGTACAACGTCCCTACTTCAACAATCATTAAGAGTGTAATTAGCAGCCAGGGGTTACTAAATAATTTCATATGATTGGTTGATCTTGAAGAAGTGTATCTACAGTGGATCTAAAAAGTCCTAAAAAGTTCATACCCCTGTTAAAATGTCAGGTTTTTGTGATGTAGAAAAAAATATACCAAGATAAATCATTTTGACATTTTTCCACCTTTAATGCGACCAATAACCTGCCATCGTCTGCAGAGAGCTTCCAAAGCATGAGAGAAATCTTGTTGTTAAAATACATGAGTCATCAAAAATAATTTCCAAGGCATTAGATATACCATGGAACACAGTGAAGACAGTCATCATCAAGTGGTGAAAATGTGGCCCAACTTGATTAAAAGCCTGGTCAAGGATGCTGCCAAGAGGCCTACAGCAACATTAAAGGAGCTACAGGAATTTCTGGCAAGTACTGGGTCTATAGTAAATATGACAATAATCTCCTGTATTCTTCATATGCCTGGGCTATAGGTTAGGGTGAAGAAAAACATCCTAGCCTGGCTAAAGTTTGCACACATTTGAAATCTTTCAGAAGCATGTGGGAAAATGTGTTATGGTCTGATAAAGCCAAGGTTTAACTTTTTGGTCATAATTCCAAAAGGTATGTTTGGTGCATAATCATCACTGCACATCAGAAAATGAACACCATACCCACAGTGAAGCATGGTGGTGGTAGTATTATGCTTTGGTAGCCATCATGTTTTTTTTTTTTTTTTTTCCAGCTGGAATTGGGGCCTTAGTCAAGGTTCCAAATACCAGTCAATGATTTCACAAAACTTCCAGGCTTCTGCTAGAAAGCTGAAGATGAAGAGGGATTAAAGAATGGCTTTACCAGAAGAATATTAAAAGTTTTGGAATGGCGCAGCCAGAGCCCAGACCTGATTGAAAATCTGGGAGGTGATTTGAAGAGGGTTTTCACCAAAACATGATGACCAGTTGTGCACAGAAGATGCCCTCGCAATCTGACAGATTTTGCAAAGAAGAGCGGATCAAGTCAAGTCAAGATGTGCCATGCTGATAGACTCCTACCCAAAAAGACTGAGTTCAACAAAGTATTATTTCAAGGGTGTGCAGATTGATTTTACCCCCCTCCAAAAAGGTTTGTTTATTTTTCAATTGAGCTAAACAGATTATACGTCACCTTAAAGATTTCTGAAATGATTTATCTTGGCTTAATTTTTACATCACAAAAAACTGGTATTCAGATGGGGGTGTGTAGACTTTTTATAGCCACTGTACTTCTATAAAGGCTGAACTTTTGGCAGTTTGGTCCTCTAGAGCTCTCGTATGTCTATGATGGCACAAAGAAAGGATATCAGCCTTGACAGTTGCTGCTCATCATTCTAGAAAGGGTTAGAAGGCCATCTCCAAACAATTTAAAACTCATAATGCTACAGTAAATAGCATGTATAAATGAAGAGGACATCCTTCAAGACGGCTGCCAAGCTCCCGAGGAGTGGGTGTCCAAGCAAACTCAGTCCAAAAACTCCTTAATGGTCAGAGATATAAGGAAAACCCTAACCCTAAACCATGTGACCTACAGGCCTCCATAAGCACATACAATTGTGTATGTTTATGATAGTACAGCCAGGAAATCACTGAACAAGCATACCTTTCTTAAAACGGTGGCTATGAAAAAAGTCAGTTGTCAAGTTCAAGTTCAAGTCGGCTTTATGGTCATTTCAACAATATACATTTTAATACACTTTCTCTATAAAAAAAAAAAAATATATATATATATATATAAAACGTTCTGGAAAAATAGATGTAAATAGATGTTTTACGTGAAACCCAAACAATCACTACAAACACCTCATGTGGTCTGGTGGTTGAGGGGTGATGATCTGGTCTCGAACTCCACTTTATACCAGAATAATCTTGAGACAAATGTGACGCCATCTGTCTAGAAAATTGAGCTGGGCCAAAATGGGGTCATACCACAGGACCTGATCCTAAGTACACCAGCAAATCATCATCTTGAATGGTTAAAGAAGACAAAACCGAAGGTGTTAGAATGGCCAAGTCCAGACTTGAGAACCTCATTGAGATGCTGTGGTGGAATCAGACTTTGAAAAACTCCTGTCATGAAGATGTTCAAACGGTAAACAAATATTTTCTAGGTTAAAAGTATTCCTGTTGAAATATTAGATACAGTATATCCTTTTGAGCTAAGCTAAGCTATTTAATTATCTGATTTAACAGTAACACTAACTTTGTATTTTTCTGTGCCTATATAGTACTTGTGTGAAATAATTAGCTGCTAGTTATAGCTACTTTGCCTCAGTCATTAACTAGATAATGCAGTCTGTATTTCCCTGTGAGTTGCTTCTCATCATATATATGTCTCTACCAAATTAATATTATTAATATTATTTGACTTGTTAGAGAAGACACCATGTGGGGTAAATGTGCTCATCCATCACTTGCCACAAAATCAGAGCTGTTCTTTTAAATATGAAAAATAAAACTGCAAGGACGATATTCTGCTGTCTTACTATTACTATTGTTGTGCTCTTCTCCAATTTTAATTATTAATATTAATGTTTGTTTCTTTTAGTCTTAACCTTCTTCTTCTTCTTCTTCTACCTGGATTGCATGAGGAAAAAAAAATAGACAACAAGTGAGCTTAGACACCTCCTGGTGGACAAAACCCATATTACAACCTCGTTATTTAGATTACAGTCACTTATCTCCCATATATCAGTACAATTATTTTCAATTTAATTTAGATTTATTTTATTTATATATCACTTGTAACAGTGCTCATTGTCACAAAATATGGAAATTATTATGAAATGTGTGAGAAAATATTTTATAAATCAAAATAATCAGATTGTCCCTGATGAGCAAGTCAAGGGTGACAGTGGCAAGGAAAGTCTCTCTGAAATGGAAGAAACCACATAAGGAACCAGACTCAACAGGAAACTCGTCCTCATTCAAGTGATAATGGACAGCAGGAATTGTTTTGCAGTCATATTTCGTGTTAGGTGGCTGGTAATACAATATAACAGGAGACGTGTTTAAATTAATATGGAGACCAGGTTCCTTATATGTGGCTCTGGTACAAAAGTGTGGGAAATTCCACCCTGAACCATTGAGCAACTGTAGTCACAAATCCACAGAGAACAGCTGTCTGCATCAGCCGAGTCCAGGACATGATCTTCAAGTGGATCCGTCCCCAGTCACCACACGCACCCCAGGCAGATCACACGGGGCCTCCATGTGACAACCAGAAGAGTGGCACCAGGATGAGTCAGGCAGGTCTGGAGGACAGAGGGTCTAATCAAGAATGTGTTGGATTGAAGTCCACCCCTTACACCCTACAGGACTTAAAGGATCTTTTGTCAAAAATCTTTTTGTTAAAATCCCACAGATGCTTGATTAGAGCCCCTCTGCGCTCCGGACCTGTCGGACTCATCCTTTCCTTCACTCTTTCTTCAAGCTCCATAACCCCTTGTTTGCTCCTGCCCTACAGTATACTCATATCCTAAGACTCTGGCTGGGGTTTGAACAAGTAACTGCTCATCTACTTGAGCAATGATTTCACACATTGGCTTTCTGCAACTTTGGCATTTATTATAATATGGTGTTTTTGTTTGGAGACTTTGAAGTCTCTATTAAAGACACATTTTTACGCTTTGGCTTTTAATGAATGGTTTTTAAATGACGTGGTTTTAATTTACATAATTAGTACTTTTATATGTATTTATTTATTGAATTTTGTTAATTTTATGTGGTTTGATTTTCTTGTTTTAAATTTATGTAATTGTTTATTTTTATATTTTTATGTAATCTCAGTTTAATTTACCTTCAGGTTTTCTGCTTTTTCTTTTAAATCAATGAATCAATCAATAAAAGAGCATTTATATAGCATATTCTAAAATGACACCAACAGTGCGTTAGAGTAAAAAAAGATATGAAAGCACAGAGATAACGGTACTAAAACAAATGCCTGAAAGTAAATAAAACACAATGTACATAGAAAATACAATATATATGCGTGTTATTAAAATATTATAAAATATATATTATGTAATTTAAAACAAGAAAATCAAGCCACATAAAATGAAAAATATAAATAAAAGGACACAAAATACATACAATTATGTTCATTAAGCAGTTAAGAACCATTCATTAAAAGCCAAAATAGAAAGTAGAAGTAGAAATGTGGTTTTAACTGAGACTTAAAAGTTTCCAAACTAGAATCTGATATTCTCCTCAATCGAGGAGCAGCCATGACAAAGCCTCAATCACCTCTGTTTTTATGCTTAGACCTTTGTGTGTGTGTGTGTAAAAGAAGCTGGTTTGAAGATCTAAGCAAGGGACTTGAGAGGGAAAGCTGCAATAAATCAACGAGACATTGTGGTGCCAAATCATTTAATACATTGTAGACAAGACTTAAAACCTCAAAATCAATTCTAAAACATGATGGAAGCCAGTGCAGTGATGTCAGAGTTGGAGTGATGCGCTCGTTCGCGAATGTTAGTGAGAAGGTGAGCAGCAGCGTTTTGAACCATCTGCAATCTATTAAGGGATGATTGAGGGAGGTCATGATACAAAGCATTATAATAATCTAGTCTAAAATTTATGAATGCATATATTGGCCTTTCAAAGTCAACAGTTGACAGGAGAGGCTTCATCTTGGATAGAAGCCTAATCTGAAAAAAAAAAAATTATATACATAATTAATATATGATCAACCAAACTGATCACATATACGCGTGAATATATAGAAATGAAACCACAAGCATGGCTGAACTGTTAATAAAATATCAATAATAACTTTTAAAAGTGCAGTCTCTGTACTATGTTTTGCTCGAAACTCCAAAAGCAATTTATCTAGGATTCCATTTTCATCCAAATATGATTGGAATTAAAAGTTTCTCCATTATCTTAGAGATGAAAGGAATTTTGAAATGTGGACATAATTTGAGAGTAGCAGGGGATCTTATTTAGTAGACAAGGAGCTGGTAAAGGTTCAGTCAATGACCATCGCTACGATCTCTCAGTAACAGGAAGTGTAACTCTATACAAGGAAATGTACGTTTTCAAAATAAATATATTTTGTATTCGTGGCCTATAAATTGTTTTGAACTAAATAAACTCCAAGATTAGATTATTTAATTATAAATAATAAAAAAACATCTTGATAATTTCTGGAGATGAATAAATCCACAATGCATTAGAAAAATAATGGTTAACATGATATATAGGTACACAAGATGAGGAGTGTTCATCATCATCATCATCATCATCATCATCATCATCATCTTTTTCTTCTATACTGCTTATCCCAGGTACAGGGTCTGAAGCCAATCCCAGGAGATTTTAGACATGAGGCAGGGTGCACTCTGAACAGGGTGCCAATCTATCACATGGCACATACACACACACACACACACACACACACACACACACATGCACAGAATATGGGGCAATTTTGTAACAAATAATTAACCAAATCCGCATGTTTTTGGACTGTGGAAGAAAAGCTTTTTTTTTCCCTTTTTAGCTATTTAGCAGTGCGGAGCATCATTTTATGTGTACACACTGTCTTCTTTTCAATTCAGCAGAAACAAATGTTAATTTCTCCAAAGGTGTTGTCTACGAAATAATTAGCTTCTAGTTAGTTACACTGTCTGGGTCACTGCTAGCGTAAATCCCTGAGCCCTGCACCACTACCACCAGAACCCATGTGGCCCTGCTCCCTTCAGTTAAAAAAAAAAATACATAATGAATTTTATATTTGTCTGTCTTTCATATTCATATAGGCCTGTCGCGTGGAGTATATAAAATATACTGTATATTCAAAATACGCTAGAAGACACCAGATTGTGATTTCATGTTTGTGTATTATGTAGTTTATACAAAGTTTAGAGTCAAACATCGCCAAGCAACGAACACTTTCTTCACTTGCTGATGATTTTTTTTGCTACGTTTCAGGTTAGGATGTACTGTAAATTTCCCTCTAATTAATTTCCCGGTCAATTGTCAAATGTGATTGTTCAAAATTGCTGTCTGTAGTTCAGCTAGTTTATCCTTTAATTCAACGGTTTATTCAATCTGGAGCGAGTCTGAGTAGGGTTGGACCAGGACATCCCCACTTATGGAATGCCCCTGCCTGGTCTAATAAAAATTAATAAATAATTCGACCAGACCTAACTGTTGTATTAAAAAAAAAAAAAAAAAAATTTTATATATATATATAGATATTTATTGACCCTGTTTGAAAGGCTCATGTGGGGCAAACTAAGTATTAGCATCGTAAGTTTTATTATGATTATCATGGTGCTGTTTCTTAAAATTAATTATATTTTGCTTTATTGTTGACGTAATTTTAAATATTTTTTTGTGAAGTAATCTGAAACGTCCTGTTTTCACACTTTTTAGCGAACACTGTGTTCCAGCTGGAAAACACCCCCACAATTGATCATAAGCACCCTCTTGTGGAAGAAATGTGCATTGCAAGTGTCGTCACTCCGGGAACGTCGTGCTTTTTTCCCCACCCGTCTTTCAATTCCACTTCAATTTCAAAGTGCCTGTTTTTTTTTATTTTTTTTAAATACATTCTTGATTAGAAGCTAAAAATATCGCGGGATGGGTTTCCCCCGGGTATATAATTGTTGTCTATACCACTTTATCCTGTATAGAGGGTCATGGGGGGTTTGGAGGCTATCTCAAGACACACACACACACACACACACACACACACACACTATGGGCAATTTGGGAACGGCAATTTTTCTAATCTGCATGTATTTGGACTGTGGAAGGAAACCCACCAAGCACAGGGAGAATGTGTAAACTCCATGCACACAGACCCAAAGGCGGGAATCGAACCTGCCACCTTTGATTATATTCTTAAATTAAATACATAATTTAATTCATGCACTACTAACTGCTTAACTGATTAAAAAAATGAAACCTGCAGCTTTGATATTTAATTTAAATACACTTTTAAAAAGCAATTTTAGAACTAACATACAATGTAAATGTATGAAAAAAATTCTCAAGTTCATTTTGTCTCAGAAAATATTTAGGGAAAAAATAGGGCTGCATGATTAAAAAAATAGGGCTGCATGATTTTCTTTTGACGATATAATGCAGATAAAATATACATATCCAAATATCAAATGTACCATTCATTGTCCAACACATTTTTATTCAGACTAACTGCAAATATTATTAGACTTTCAGCTTTAAGGGTTTGCTGCAGGGTCGAACAGTTGTTGTTGTTGTTGTTTTTGTTGAATAGCCTAGACAAAACAGAGATTACATCAAAGGTATTATACAGTAAAGCTCTTAATTCACATTCAAAATGCAGTAAGCACATGAGCACACACAGCAACGACCTAATATGGCGCCATCTGCTGGAGGGTGTGCGTGCATACAGTAGAAAACAACAATTTTCCAATAAGGATTAGGAATTATTTTTGTTTAAATTAGATAATTTAATTCATATCTTTTTTTAAATGATAAAAAATTATATTTTCACTCTTTTTTGAAAAATTACAAGATTTACATTAAAAATTACATTTGCAAGACAAATAAGTTGAGTTACTGAGATACAACAGAGTGTAAACTCACCTCTGCTGTAAAGGGTAGTGAATGTAGTGAATGTCAGAAAACCTTTGATTGTTTCAAAATGCTGACACTGGAGACTCCTTCCATAAATATATGTATTTAAAATGTCTGTATGTATTGTGAAAATGTATTAATTTTGTTTTTGATATTTTATTGATTAGTTCATCTTTTTAATAGGGTGTGTCTTCTTGACAAGTCCCTATGAATGAATTGT
This sequence comes from Clarias macrocephalus, assembly GCA_011419295.1. Taxonomy (NCBI): domain Eukaryota; kingdom Metazoa; phylum Chordata; class Actinopteri; order Siluriformes; family Clariidae; genus Clarias; species Clarias macrocephalus. The sequence goes on from JAAGKR010004702.1 coordinate 14,038, forward strand.
TACTGTAGAAATGATAAGGAATCAGAACAAGTGCATTCATGTAAACCTGTGATTTTCAGCTGCACTATTGTCAGAGCTGCTGTTCTAGAGAATTAATCAACAATCAACTTCAATCCGAGCAGAGAATTCAACAGCGCTGGTGTTTAAGCGATTCTTAAATATTTCTTTCTAGATTTTTTTCTCTTTTTTAAATTAATTATTTATTTATTTTTACTGTGGACTCTTAATGGTCTCGAGTGAGCATTAAATGCTCTTGAATCAAAACTGCTATTGTTTGTACTGAGAGCAGAACCAGCTAATAAATTATTCAGCAGCTAAAGCCGGCAGACATTAAACCCATTGTTGTAAAATCATCTGGGTTAAAGCTGCTTTCTTGGATTCAGTGTGGGCTGTAAAACAGGAAAACCTCTGTGATAGAGCATCACAATATTTATGTAGGTTATGTTCTTATACTTTATACATGGATGTGCTAGGAAAGAAGCAAAACCATACAAGATAGATTATAAATAAGTCATGATGCTGGGGTGAAGAAAAATACATGTTTATGTCATGAGCAGATTCAATACAACAATACTGTAGTGAACAGTTTGTCAGAAAATGTATGTCCATTAGGACTTTTTCATACATTTTATGATCAATTTGAATATTTCCGAACCTTTCAAAGTCTACCAACCCTGGAGTCCCCAGTGTACAAGCGTCTGCCCATGCAGCAAAACAGATGTGATTATGCACCTGCTTCACACACAGTCCCCTGGAGACCATGTTGACCCCAGGAATATCATGGGGAAAAAAATCCAAGACTAGTACCATGGGGCTGAGACTTAAGCAGACATGAAAAACTTTTGCCAGCAGTGACCCCAGTGCCAAAGGACTTGAAATAAAAATATGGCCCTGGGCGCGGGAAATTCAGCTGGTTATCTCTCTACCCTTCCCACCTTCTATATCCTCATTCTGTTGTACTACACAACTCACTACCTGGAAGAAGCGTTACTCTGCAAGGACATTGATTGGAAACTGGTCCGGCTATTAGTCTGGGTAGGGCTGGGTTCTCTCATCAGCAGCTTATGAACACATATCATATTGGAAAAATTAATATTATAGCCTTAGTATAAAAGAGGTATGGCATTAAATTCAGAGAGTGCACATCAGTCTTCGGTGTAATTGTGCATACACTATAAGGACCAAAAGTATATGGAATCACAAACATATGTGTTTCTGCCACTAAGGTTGAAGCACAGAATTACATTTATTCGAGGAGCAAAACCCAAGTCCAGCAGGACAATGCCCTTGTACACAAACTGAGCTCCATGTAACATGATACAGTATACAGTATTTTCATAGCAACTTGTAGCATATAAATGTAATTTCCGCCTATATGGATCTGAAGCCAGGAGACGGAACCAGAAGCCGTATTGATCAACTCAAAATGAACAACTGCTATAAGCTGTTCTATAGTCTCCAGTGTTGCAAAAGAAACATTTTCAATCCAGCAGCAATGTTTTCTCACGTACAATATACATATAGTAAAAAAAATAAAATAAAAAAAACGGTATAAAAATGAATTAATTTAAAATTCAGTATTTTTTATTTCAGTAAACAATTATGCATTTAATACAATATAAAACAAAAGTGCTTCTAATTTTATTATTAAAAAGGGCTAGAAGGAGCCTAAGTAAGAAAACTGAGATTTGTGATTGGCTATGGAGAGGTCTGTCGTGCGCACGCGCAGCTCGTTTAGTCGGCTGAATGCGCTGCTTCTCTCTCTCTCCTTCTCTCTCTCGCTCTCTCTTTGACTGGAGTAGAAGCCAGGAAGGGAGATCTTTTGTCCAGCGAGTAGGACTGCACATTCACAGGCAGTCATGGTGATTCTCCTCTAAAGAAATGGTTACGTCTGTGCAAAAACTTGCCAGATTTGTTGCTTATCACTTTTTTTTTTAAAAACAAGTCAATAAAGGGGTTTCAAAAGTGGTTAAATCTGGCAAAGCTGGCTACAGCGCACAAATTCCCAAAGCCATTCTTCAGAACGTTTGTATTAAAATGCACGTTGTTGTCTGAACCTGCTGTTTAAAAGCTGTTTTTGTATCATTACTATTATTTACATGACAGTGTGCACTGAAGCTGACTGAGACTCCAGGTTCTGATCTATTTTAGATCAAATTCACTGGAGTCTTGTCTGAATATGGTCCTCGTGAGAGGAGATTAGATGTGAGGAAAATCTGAAATTTTGTACAAAGTAATTAACATGGATAATATCACACACAGGCAAAATGTAGAAAAATATATATCACACAGGCTAAATTTAGAATTTTTTTTTTTTTTTGTGTACACAAAAAGATCTAATAAAACCCCCAGCCATGTAATGCTGACTATTATCCATGAGCTGATTCCCCCACAGAATGGCACCAATGTGCATATGCAGCAATGACCTAATATGACATCATCACCAAGTACTGTATGTGGGTATATTTGTGTGTGTGTGTGTGTGTGTTAAATTAAAAAAACAAGAATCTCAAAATTATTTATTATAAGCAAAGAGAGCATATTTAAGCTTTTGGCCAGGTGTGCTGTGTCATGTACATAAAAAAATAGCCATTAACATGTAATGTAATATACGTATATCATGAGTACATATTAATCTCTTATTATTTTAATGAAATGTCAATGTTTTTTGTTTAATGATTTTTTCTATATTCTAGAAAAATACTGAAGATTTCAAACTATGGAATAATAATAAAGTATGGAATTATGTAATTAAGCAACAACAACAACAACAGCAACGAATTGTTATTTTAATATATGAAGGTCAGCTGTTCTCGAATAGATCTTGCAAGAACAGTATTGTCAAGTGCATTTGTAGGAAATTGATGGGTAATTATACTTGGCAAGGTTTTAATGTCACGCACACAAGGGCTCTTTTCAGGAAATTTACAATTAGCTTTTTTTTCATACCTGGCTGTCAGTCAGCAAGTTACTGGCAATACTCGACCTGTGATGATATAGGGCACTTGCCATCGAGCCAGGAACTTACAAATAGTAGCAGCAATACCCAGTTCTCTGGATGAAAGTCTAGAGGCCGTGCTGGCACATGCTGCACATATTCTACTACAGAGTGGAAAGGCGAGGGCTGTTCTTCCCAGGCTTCGTTTCCATGTCAAGCCGCCCACCCGGTTGTCTCTCGAACAGCAGCTTAAAAAAGGGGTAAATTCGATGGAGGCTGCGAGGAAGGCATAGGGAAGCTGCTGGTCCTAGTTGAGACCTCCTTGATCTACCACCCACTGCAGCATCCTTCTGGTCTGGTTTTTGCTTTGCCAGTCTATAAATTTGGGGACAGGTCGGTACTTATATGTATGGATCGACTTGCTCTGCAATAAACATCCCCCATTAATTAAGACATCACTCAGCTAAAGAAGAGCACTAGGCCTGTAGCACTGTTTTGGGATGTAGCTTTTTGGAGTGGGATTTCGTCCAGGTAGTGGGTGGAATAGTCTGCCATGACTAAGATGTACTTGTTGTGTCTGGCAGAGTTCAGCAGTGGACTGACTATATCCATTCAGAAGTTACCATGGCAGAAGTCTCGAACCTCCATAGTCCAGGGCAGTGGAAGTGGTCCTGGATTTTTTTTTGGATGTTCTTCCGCATCGTGATGTGGCCGCCTACTGTATGGGTCTGAGTTAGATGCATTACCATGAACATTTTACTTTGTGGTAAAACAAGTAAAAACAATTTCTTGAGTTAGCAAGTAAATTAATAAAACTCTGTTTACCAATAAAATTAATAAATCGTTTTTCTAATAAAGAGTTGAATCAGGTTTGGTGAAGGAAAAGTTTAGAATGTGTGTCCAAACTTTTGATTTGTTACTGTATGTGTGCATTACAATAAATTTTAATGGTTGAAGATTTCATATTGCTTCAATAAAAGTGTTTTTCTTTTTCTGATTCACCTAAAATGCAGTCTAAATCAAACATGTGGTATGGAATATGGTTGTCACAACATGGCCAGTTGCATCCTCATCTAGCAAGTCTCCATAAACACCTGTGCACTCCAGTTCTGTAATCCACAGTCATAAGCCACCAAACTATCACAAACCACCCCAATCTTTTCCCAACGAATGATCCAAAGGTTGCCTATATCATTATTCTCCTTTCAAGGAGGGCAAGATAATGGGGCACTTCATTATGGGATGCACTTGTTGTCTCACTTACAGTATAAAGCCTTGACCGATAAAATGAGGGACTGTTTTTGACTGTTCACTAACAGGGAGTCAGGCGGTGAGACAAATACTCCAGCTATGCCAGGGATCATGTTCCGTATCTCATTATGCCATCGAGTTTCAGACTCTGGTTCCCTTTTGTGTCAATCAGGCCCTTTTTGCCTTTCTTTTTCCAAGGGCTCTCAGACTCAATTCTGGACAAGTTCACGGCCTGAGAGCTTCCTCCTGACCTGCAAGGACTTACATTGCCTCATAGACCATGCAACCTGGCCCTCACCTTTGTCAATCCTGAGTCTTCCCCCAAACCTATCCAAATAGGCTGCATACGCATTTTAACAAAAGAGCATCAGCATCAAAAAGAGACAGCACCTGCTTTTACTGTGGTCAGACCAGCCACGTCGTGCGCATCTGCCCACAAAAAGGTCTGAAGGAGCACGAGGGCCCCACACAGTAGTTCTTCCCCAGACCAAAGATTATGTTTCACAGTAACCTTGACTCAATCGATCCTATGTCACTCATGCCTTGGTGGACTGTGGGGATCTTTGATTGGAAAAAGGACCATCTTTGATTGGAGCCCCACCTATCTTCATGTCAATGCTCCACTGCCACAGGTCTGACCTTATCCACATCACAAGAGAAGATTCTCAATCTAACCAAAGTACCCACTGAATACAACATCCTACACCAGGTCTTTAGCAAGACACAGGCTGTCTCTCTATCACCTCACCACCCATATGACTGTGCTATTGACCCCCTCGCTGGCACCTCTTCAACCAAGGGGCGACTCTACTTCAACTCTCGCCCAAAGAGAGAGAGATGATCACAGCAAGGATGATCCATCACTCAAGCCTGATGTCCTCCACCATGCCAGGATGCCCACATCTTCACCAAACTCGACCTGAGGAATGCCTACCACCTGGTCAGGATAAGGGATAAGGGAGATAAGGCAATGAGTGGAAGACTGCCTTCAACACCCCTACTGGCCCTTATGAGTACCTCATGTCCCATACGGCTTAAAACCCTTAGGAGTCTGCGGATGTTTTGGGGCCCTGAAGAAGTTCTGACATGTCTTGACATTTTTGCATTTTTCAGTTACTTTTAAGCATATACATGGCTAAGATCAGCACAAACGGGGCGACAATAATATCTGAGCAGCATGTATGCACAAGTTTGCATTTTGGAGAAAATAACTGTGTGGTATGGAAAAAACAAAAAATAACACTTTCACAGACAACATTTGTCTACAAGACTTTTGTGGACTTGATCTTGTAACCTAGAGTTTTCGCCTTAAAATAATGCGACAATTATCCTAATCCTCATGCTCACTCATTCACTTTAACTTTACAGGAAAGTGATATTATTTTTGTTTTCCGCATATGCCAGTTAGGAAGCTGCGGTCAGAGTGCAGGGTATCATCCAGGATACAGTGCATCTGGAGCAGAGAGGGTTAAGGGCCTTGCTCAGTGGCCCAACAGTGGCAACTTGGCTGTGCTGGAGCTTGATCCCCCCACCTTCCGACAGTAACCCACAGCCTTAACCGTTTGAGTGGGCATAATGAGCCTTTCAGTCAGGTATGTGACTGAGAGGGAAGTGTAACAAGAAAATAATTTGAGGACAAAAGAAACATATATTTTGTTAGTAGTTTATTTAGAATTTACTGTAGTTAACTGTAATGATAAATAACCCTGTCAGAAAACTCACTCTTACATACTATGCATAACCTACTTGCTCACATCCAGAAATGAGGGGAGGGACACAGATGATCTTATACACCATACTTTAATTTATACATGAAACATGTGGTGGTGCAGAAGGCACAATTATGGCAAAACCATAGTTTTGGGGTACCAATTCCCCAATTCGTACCAATTCAGGGTAAAACCAATCTTACACCCTATACACATCTCTGTGCTACTTTTATTATCTTTTTTTTTTGAAGATGGTAAAATGTTAAATTTACTGGTTTAGAGCACTTGACACCTTCTGGTGGACATAATGTATGTTGCAAGTTCATTATCATTCATCATTATTACTCGGGTAAAACTGTGCTTACTTTTTTATCTGTTTCATTCTAATCTAAACGGCTCTGGTTATTCATTTATTCGTTTGCTGTTAAGGATTGTTCACATACTTTTGGCCATATGGTGTCTTTTTTGGTTTATAGATTAATTTCTGTAATCACTATGAATCACTATAAAATAAAGTGCTACATAGTTTCCTTTAATCATTGGCATTCGGTCCCAGTAACATATTTAAGCCTGCCCTGCCTTTTTTGCCTGAATGTTGCTGTTATTATTATTATTATTATTATTATTATTATTATTATTATTATTTAAGAATTTGCAACTTTAAAATTGTAAAAATTTAGTGGTTGAATAATTAGAAAAAACAACATTCCATTAACGATGAGATGCTTTGTGTATATGTTTTATTACTTAGAAACTTATTTGAACATGGATTATGAAATGTGGTTTGTTAATACATGTTGTGTGTGTGTGTGTGTGTGTGTGTGTAGGCGAGAGATGATGGTAAATTTGCTGGTAAACAAAGCACTGAAGGTCATATCAGAGCGTTTTTGGCGAAGTCCTGAAAGGAAATTTTTTGCATTACTGTAGCAGGGGATTATACAGAGAAATAAAGAGAGTTTCTTTAGAGAGTACTTTAGATTAACATGTTCTTTATGAGACAAGATTAGACACGAGGAAAGTCTGACATTTTGTACACAGCAGTTATATAGATAATAAATATCACAGGTGGGCAGAATTGTGAATTGAACATTGACTTTCTCTGTTTGAGTGAATAAAATTTTTTCTTAAAATGACTACATATGTAATATGAAATATTATCAGTGAGATGATTCTATGATAAGGTATCAGGGTACAGCTAGTGCTCGGTGTACGTATGCAGTAATAACCTAACATGACCTATCATCTACTGTGAATGTTAAAGTTAACTTAAAAAATCTTTCAAAGTTTTTTGGGCTCTTCTTTGTCTGCTTTTTGTTTCTCTAATGACACCATTTCACTGAAAATTAGGGGTTTAGATTTGTTTCTGTATATGAAGTGTTATAGAATGTAATCAACTCTACAGCAAACACAGATGTACCCTGGTAGCAAACGCCCTGAGGAATAATGAGTAAAGTTTGTTCTGTTTCTCAAGAAGTCAGGTGTGAACAGCCTTTGAGAGTCCCTGCTTGTCTGGAAACTCTGAAGACGTCACATTTCTCAATAATTTCTTCTTAATGGACCACAAGTGAATGTGTAACTTTTCTTCTGTGTCTTGCAAAACATGCACGAAGAAAAAAAAAATTCTCAATTATTTTGTCTGGTATTAGATGTGAAAACGTATCTAAAATAAATAAATAAATAAATAAATAAATAAATAAATATAGAGAGAGAGAGAGAGAGAGAGAATTTTTTAAAATATGTTTTCACATCTAAATATGGAAAAGTCTGGCAGTTCTTCTATAATCCTGCATGCGCAATTGTTTTCTGAAGTTTGTTTAGAATCTGAAATATGAGAAAACTTTGATATTGCATTGGGATATTTACAGTATAAAATCATGATAGAAGAATCTCAATACAAATTAAGTATTTGAGATCATGATTGACAACAAATTATTAAAGACTAGCGTTAGTACTCGTCCTTGATGGAAGAAGAGTTTGAAGGAATAGTTAAAAGGTTAAAGCTAAAAATAATCTAATGAGCTTTAATGTAATCAGCGATATTATTATTATTCAGGTTGAAGCCCACGTACTGCACATGTCTGTCTGTCTTTCTGTATGGCAGAACTTTATGTCTAACTTATTAATACAACGAAATCACATTCTGTAAGGTTGAGTACTTCTTTCATTGTCAGCCAAATACACTCCCTGTTCGGTAATCTGAGAGGAAATCACAGATGTAGATCGGATAAAGATTATGTTTTGTCATAAAAAACGATTCCAGCAAGATCTGGCTAGACAGACATACAGACTAAACATTTTTTTTTAGACATACAGACTGGTTTTGGGTCCTTAAATGTATGAAACGTAAAGAAAACATAGAAAGAGTGAGTTCTGACCGATGTACAGTCAAAACCTTTCTTTTATTTACAGTATATAAATACAGGTTATAAATCATCTGTAAAGCAAATTAGTTCCTTTTCTCAATTACATTTAAGCATCTATAAACAGTCATTCATTTACCAGCCTCTATAAAAAAATATGCAACTTTTCATGTTATGAAAAAACTCTGAGTACATTAATATTTTCAGTTAATTTAAATATTGCTGAAATAATACTACTATACTATAATACACCTTCAGAACAGCACTGTTGTGTACAGGATTAATAAATTTCTTCCTGGATTAACTAGACTACAGTTAAATTATTGTGCAAGATGAACTGTAATGATTAGTAATGACAGTAGAGCTGCATTTTGCTAGCTTTCTTTAACACTTCCTATAAACAATGTTCAATTCAGCCATTATTATTGTGGCCAATAGGATGTGAAAAAAAAAAAAGCCACAGTAGGCCCTTGTGCAAAACTACACTATATAATAAACATTAACATTTATGAAACATTTAGCATAAAACATTTACCACATAAGAATACCGTATTATATCTCTCACATACAGGAATAATTTTGAAACTAGAAAACAATAACAAAAGCGAAAATGTGTTATGTATTTAATCACAGCATATACAGTAGTATGGTGCAACCATGATCTCAGACAATCTCATTTTATTTTCATTGGCTATTATAATCACCTTACATCCATTTGGACTCTATTTGACCATCCTCATCACACTGAAAAAGATCTTGGATCAATTGTTGTACACTTTACTTTTTCATTTTCACATGCTCGTAGTGAACAACCTTGCCATTTTTCATGACCACTTGTTTAAACTCCGCCTCGTGACGATGAATCACCATTCTGTCTGGAGATGGAGCCCCCAGGTGCAGTGGTGGAAACCTATTGGCCAATGCATTTCCAGCAAAAGCATCTAAACCTGGATGTCGCGGATGGTGATGGTGGATGTCTAATGCTGGTGTTTCCTGGAGTCTTGCCTCTTGTATTAAAGGGCTCGGTGGTTCACAAATCCTTCTTGCTCCAAAATCAACACCTTCTCTTCCTCTGGCACCCAACCCTGGGTTTGGTCTTCCTGCTCCTGCCCCTTGAGTTGCCCCCTGTTTTGCCTTAATTTGCCGGATCTCACCAATCACCCTAGACATAGTGGCTCTCTCTGCTGGATTGGTCAGCACCATCCGGGACACCACACTGGTGTATGGATTGTCTTTCATAAACTCTTTAACCTTGTCAGGATTTAGACCATGGGTCGGGAGACTGACCCTATGACATAGTTCAGCGATGATTTTGCCCATGGCCCACACATCTGAACGCAAATCTCGAGCTCTCCCTTGAAAGACCTCAGGAGCGGAGTAGGCCTCGTTGCCCATGTTTGCAGCAGAGTTTAAGCCATTTTTAAAGAATTTTGCCAGACCCATGTCAATGATCACAGCGCGATGAGATCCGTGTTCAATCTAATCGGAAGAAACGAAACAAGAGATCAAGCTTTCAATCAGTGTGGTCATCAGAGAGCGTTGATCATTTTTATGAAATGGCAGGATATACAGTAAATACTTCAGGACATACTGAAAACAATATGATGATGGTATGAAAAATGATATAATGTGTTTTCCCTCCCTTACTTATTCCTAAGTTTTAGAATCTGAGCGGAGAATCGTTTGATGTGTTTCAATATGCTTACTGGCCAGAATGGAATGGAATGTATCATATGCATTTGCTCCATCAAAGACCACAAACTGTTTAACATGTTTTAGTGAAATCTGAATAAACAACGAGATCTGTTGAAACTGTGTTGATACAGTATCTGGATAAAGAAGAACCAGGGAAAATGTAAGAAGGCACTAACACAAACCCAACCTTATCACCTTTCTCTTATACTTATCCTTACAGTATTGCTATTGTGGGCCTGGTGATTCAGTTGGTTTGTTGAATTTCTCAAGGCCTACATTGCTACTCACCATGATGTTGTCTGGTTTGAGATCCTGGTGGACGATGTCTTTGCTGTGCAGAAAGGTCAAGCCTTCACACATACCAGTGATGATGGTGGCCTTCACTGATGGAGTCAGCTGTAAAAAAAATCCATAGCAGTTCAACTGTACATAACATTGTTCACCTTCTGTAATCTCATTTCTCTCTCAACACACACCTGTATTTTAGATTTCTGTACTTTAAATATGGCCGTCTCAAGATCCTCGCCGAAGATGAACTCCAGAGGAATGTGCCACTTTCCGTCTTCCAGCCACGGCTTCCCGAGGAGCTTCACCACATTGTTGTGTTGAGCTTTCCTGCAAATTAAAAGTTATCATAAATGATTTCGACAGGAGAAACTTAACAAATTCAATCCCCATTTTATTTCCTCCACATGACAATATCTACTCACTTATGAACTTTCTTCACTGCAGGCCATTTATTTAATATAAGCAACAAAACACATGTGTAAGGGATCATAATCGTACTCACTTATAAACTTTGCACTCTCTGTCAAGTTCTTTCTCACCGATGACATGCACAGGCACTTTCTTCAGCGCGGCCCACTTATCTCCAAACTTTTGCTTATAAACTTTCCCGAAGCAGCCCTCTGCTAAAGTCCTCATAGACGGCTCCATCTATGGTTCAAACAGATTTAGGAAAAAAGCAATAGACTCTCTATATTTTTGTGTTTAACAGGATTCACACGCTATACAGGGGCATATCAATAAATTGGAAAATCATCAAAAACTTGATTTATTTCAGTAATTCAATTCAAAAACTCATAAATTCATTACACACAGACATATTTCATTAAACAGATATATTTCAAATGTTTATTTATTTATTTTATTTGGTTGATTATGGCTTACAGCTAAAGAAAACCCAAAATTCAGTATCTCAGAAAATAAAAGTAAAAAGGATTATAACCTAAAACCAAAAAAAAAAAAAAAAAAAGATTTGCCTAACTTAAACCAGACCCAACAAGAAGAGCTAGAGGGCGCTATCAGAGCAACCTGGGCTTCCATAACACCTCAGCAGTGCCACAGACTGATCGCCTCCATGCCAACCCTAAACCAATGTTGGGTTTTCATCAGTTGTAAGCCATAATCAAAATTAAAAAGAAATAAATGCTTTAAATATATGAGTCTCTATGTAATGAATCTATGTAATATATAAGTTTCACTGTTTCATTCAAATTACTGAAATAAATCAATTTTTGATGATATTCTAATTTATTGAGATGCACCTGTGTATATCAGAATGTATTACTGACATTTTTTTTTGGTCTCTTTTTTGTTCCTTTCCTTTCTTTGAAGGTTTCATAATTTTTGTACCTTTTTGTGATTTTGCTGACTTTACCGTTTATTTATTTTAAGTTATGTCTATATAAGCATAAGTAGATTTTTTCTTGTTTATCAGTATGGCTTGTTAAGAACCGTATGGATTATGTTTACTTTTCTTCCCATGTAAAGGTTGACCCGTGCATTACTTTGCCCTTTTATTGGAGCAAGTATTTTTTTTGTAATGTAAAGAATGAAAAACATTTAGACACGTTATTGTACTAAACGATATGCTAAGTACACGGAAATAGTGTGGCACCACATTCATATATTTTTGTAATATTTTTTGTGTGGATAATAAAAGCTGTATGAAGGTTACTAAGGAAACATAAGAATTGAAATATCCACTAAATCAGGCCTACATATTAACGCCAAAACTAGAACGGGAGCTAATTTTTTTCTAAACTTCTTTACAAAGCTTAAAATGCATTGTGCCATATTACGCAGAAAAATACTCTGTTCAGAATTTCTTTTAAAGAAAGAACATGTCAACCATAAAATCTACAACAAATCTAATCTTTCTAATCGGAGGCTAATCTTTTTACATTACAAAAATAAGGTAATAATATAAAATAATGTTACACCTTTTCTTAATAGTATTATAACAAGCTAATAATCGTTCACATTACCAGCAAGATATAAATGTATCTTATTACTTTGCTTCCATACTTAACAGCTAATCAGTGAGGGAATTAACAACAATTATATTCAAGTAGTTCAAACAAATATCAATAAAGATCATTTATCAACAAGATAAATGTACGCACTGCACTTTATGGAGACTTGCTCAGCTGTTGTCCTGGGTGAAGAGTGAAAGCATTTTTGCTGATATTTACTATATATATCTCTGTGGCTGTGATGGTGTTTTGTTACACAGCATTTCCTGAAACTGAAACTGAAATGCACTTACTTATAGGTCAGCTGTATTCATAAATATTTTTAGTGCAAACACACACTCCCATGCTGATATTCTGTTTCTTACCTTTTTATGTGGAAAAAAAATTACTGAGATAGAGGTGGAACACTTTTTTTTTAATGGTCTTATTTATTTATTTATTTATTTAAAAAAAATTTCATGGATGGATTTATTGAGGGAAAGTTTAGCTTAGTTCAGCTCGGTTGAGTTTGGTATTTTTTACCTTCCGTGTACACTCCCTCTGCAGTGTCTTGTCTTATATGAAAATGGTAAAATGCTAAATGTAGTGGTTTAAAGCACTTGGCCCAGTTTATGGGAAAAGGTGAATATCTGCCCCCTGGTGGACATAATGTATGTTGCAGGTTCTGCCATTATTACTTGAGTAAAGCTATGCTTGTTCTTTTTTTTTAGTTGTTTCATTTTAATCTATATGTCTCTTGTCTCATTTACTATTTTGCTGTTTTAGCGAGGCGGCACTGTGGCCTCGCACCTCCAGGGCCGAGGTTTGTTTCCCGCCTCGGGTCTGTGTGCATGGAGTTTTCATATTCTCCCTGCGCTTGGTGAGGTTCCTCCAGGTGCTCAAAGAAATGCAGATTAGGCTAATTGGCATTCCTGAATTGCTTGTAGAGTGTGTGATGGATCGGCACCCTGTCCAGGGTGGACAACGCACGGTGGCGTAAGTCTAACGGGATAGGCTCCAGACATTCTATTCAACTGTGTGTTTCCAACCTTGTGGCACTATTTTGATAAAAACACACACACACACACACACACACACACACACACACACACACACACACACACACACACACACACACACACACACACACACACACACACACACATAATGGGTAGATGACCACATATGTTTGGCCATTTAGCAATTTTTTGGTTTATAGTTTAATCTCTGTAATCACTGCTATACTATTTTGGAACTAACTAAATATTCGATGAGAAAAATACTGTTCCATATACTGTGAATGTATAAAGAGCTGACATTTATTATTATTATTTATTATATAATTGTTGAACTAATGCTTTTTTCTTGTTTAATATGTGCTGTATTGTTTACTTTAAGCATGCATTGACATTTGATCCAATTTAATGGTTGAATAATTAGAAACATTTCACTGAAGATTAGAGATCTAATCTTGAAATGTTATCATTATAGTGTGTGTGTGTGTGTGTGTGTGTGTGTGTGTGTGTGTGTGTGTGTGTGTGTGTGTGTGTGTGTGAAAAAGAAAGAGAGTGGTGATGATAAATTTTCTGGAGGTAGCTGACGGGCATGTCAGAGTGTTATAGAGCTGGTGAAGTCATCAAAGAAAATTTCTGAAACGCTTCAAGTTAATTACTTTCCACCTTGATGGTGTCCAAGCACCCGTGAAACACTGGGATCAGTGCATCAGTGTAGCAGGGGATTATATAGAGAAATAAAAAGAGTTTTTACTCTGAGAATTGTGTTGTTATTCTGCATAATCAAAAGTCCAGGTTTGACTTGAACGACTCTCGTACTGTAGCTCGAATCAACCTGAACATGTTCTACATGAAAAGTGATTAAACATGAGGAAAATCTGACATTTTGTACGCAGCAGTTACATGGATAATAAATATCACACATGGGCGGGACTGTGAATTGAACACTCACTTCTTTCGTTCGAATAAATGAAACTATTTCTTCAAATGACTACGCATGTAATATTAAACATTATCAGTGAGATGATTCCATCACAAAGTACCAGAGTACAGCTAGTGCTCTGTGTGCATATGCAATAATGACCTAACATGACCTACCATCTACTACGTTTTTCCAAAGCGGAGCAGCAGAAGTAGACTAATGATTATAAATGCAACTCAGACTCTGATCATTTTATTAATTCATTGATAAATTAGTGATTTCTTTTTATTCGGCTGAAGTGATGAAGGTAATCATGTCATCCCGTCATCTCCACAGCAGTGGACGCGTCTATATTCACATTTCACATGAATTACATAATCTGAAATGTGTTTCCCTTGTGTAAAAAGAAGACAATTCACTTTTTACAAGTATAAATATACAAAGTATATAAAGTATACAAAGAGTTTCAATTAATTGATGCACTCAAATTCACCAAAACCAATACAAAATAGCGCACCCTATTGAGTTTGAGTATCTGATAAATTATTAACTGCATGTAATGTTGTAAAATATGTTGTAAAATGTGTTGTAAAATATGAATAAAACAGTATTAGACACAACTATACGATATACAGTAGTAATGTGGACATTGAAAAAGCTATTTACACATGAGTGCAGCTCCATGCAGCGTTTATTTAGCGAGTTCATATGTTACTTTACTGAATTTACACTTTGTCTGCTTTGCAAAAATTGCAGCTCTCTGTGAACTGTGATATGGCTAAATTAAAGCTGTTTACATCGGCACATGCTTTCATGTTGCAAACGGCAGAAGTTTGATCAAAGTGGAGATGAAAACATTTCTGAAGTGTGTGTAAATATCTGGTTTCAACTGTATATAGTAAAACCTTAGATAGTGATTCATTCCGGAAGTGTGCTTGTAATCTAAAGCACTTGTATATCAAAGCATATATACAATCATAAGAAATAATAAATACTCAGATGATTCGTTCCACAACCCAAAAATATTCATACAAAAATTATTGATGGAGGAGGTTTTTGTGTAGGAGGAGGTTATTGTGTAGGGGGACTTTCACAATCTATCTGTTGGCTCTTTTTCTTTTTGTGTGACTTTAACAAGGAACCTATCCAATTGTCATTAAACAGATTTATCGCTCGCTCTGCTACAGCCTTTTAAAACCTTTTTTTCTTTATGAGGGCCATTGTTGAAGTACAGTTACTAAAGAACAGTCACTACACTTTGACACAAAATAAAAAAAAATGCATCATGCACACACTCATGTTCAAAATGTTATAGTAAACAGTATATACTCACACAAATGTTGATGAAACCGAGTGTGGGAGATAATTAAAATTACCCACAATCCTGCAGCATGTGAGAGAGAGACCCGTTGGCTCAGTTTTGTATTACTCACTATGTAACTAATCATTTTGTGTGATTACTATTTTCAGGTTATCCCCACATACTTTAGTTATCATCACCATAACATAAACATTTTATATCCACTACCTGGAATATGTTACTTTTACCCCTTTTTGTAATTTGGCTTTAATTTGTTCCTTGAAATGTACCTTGTTTTGCCCTCTGATTTAACCCCTTATTTGCCCCTGATCTTCTCTTTAAATTACCACCCAAACTGTCCCCTGAATTGTGGATTAGCCCTGACTGGATTAGCCCGACCTGAGCCCTAACTTGCCACATGAAAACTGATCTGATTTGGTCCTGAATTGCTCTCTGAAAATTTGCCCCAATTTGCTGGATCTCAGCAATCACTCCTGCCATGGTGACTCTTTTCGTTGCAACGCTTCTGGATTCTGGATACAACACTACAGTATGGATCATGTTTCAGAAACTCTCTAAATGTGGTGCAACGCACACTCTCAGTTGGAATCCTAACCATTTGGCAGAACAGCAAGGATTTTTCCCATGGCTCACACATCTGAACGCCTGTCTCTTTCAATTTTGCCCATGCAAGATCTCAGGAGCATTTTGCCCTTATCTTTGGCAGAGTTTTAGCCATTTTTGAAGAATTTTGCCAGACCCATGTCAAAGATCACAGCACAATGAGATCCATTCTCAATCTAATGGAATGACAAAACACAGGAGAAAAAGAGTTCAGTTATTGACATCAAGGAAGCAGGGTTCAGATTTTATGAAAGAAAGAAAGAAAGAAACAAAAAACAGTTGTGATGTTGGCTAAATTTATTTACACTTTTTTTGGTTATATTTGTAGACCTTTAAAACTTACAATATTTTATTATATTTTTCATTTCTTTACCCGGATAAACTTTAGGCCAGTTCTATGATTGCGAGGTGGGTAAAGCCTACATTGCCACTCATGCCCATGATGTTGTCTGGTTTGAGATCATGGTGGATGATGTCAGTTTATAATCTGTTAAATATGGCCATCTCGAGATCTTTTTCAAAGACGAACGCTAGAGGAGTTGTTCCACTTTCGTTCTTCCAGCCACAGAGTTTAGAGGAGCTTCACCCCGTTATTGTGTTGTACATTCCTGCAGTTTGAATAAGAATAAGTGAGTTATAGAATATGGAGCTTGTAATAAAAGAGGCCTTAGTTCATTGTGATAATATTTCCATAATAATACTTACATTCAATTCAATACTATAAATGTCATGTAAACATTTGTGCAACTCATGTTGTAAGCTGTAGTCGAATTTATTAATTCTCTATGAATAAGTAACAACATAACTGTGTAAGGAATCATGACTTTACTCACATATAAACTTGGTATTTACACTTTCTGCACTTTCTTCATTGCAGTCTGTTTATGTCCATACTTTTGCTTATATACCTCTATCAAGGTTTTTGCAGGGTTCAGCTAATATAGAAAAAAAAAGTGATCAGTCTCTACAGTATATTTTGCATTTACCAGGTTTTACTGTGATTTTCGTCTCCACCACTAGGTAGTGGAAGCACAGTGTTTCATTTTGTCTGTCTCTTCATTTTTGTGATTTCTCAAAAACATGGAGTTAAACATTTGTAAGATTTAAATAAGCAGATGAACTGACTACATTTTGCAGCTGATCAGCAAAGTCAAACGTTTGAAAAAAAGTCTCATTCTCATTTTTTTGACAGAATAAAATCATGTTCACCAAATAAATAAATTAATAATGTGAAAAACATCGCAAACTCCGACATGACAACAAGCTAATAAGAGGTTTATCAGATCTGATAAGATGCACCTTTTGCTCAGCAGCTGTTGCTTTATGAAGAAAACACTGCAGACTGAAAGCTTTTTAGATTTGTATGTACTTTTGTGCCATCATTTTTACCACACCCTCATTCCCCAAATGGAAAATAAAACAAACCTACTTATGGACCAGTTTCCCCCATGTTTTATTATTATTATTATTTTTTATAGGACAAACATATTACTAGAAAAATGACAGCAGGTTCTATATCAATCACCTCTAACTCTATATAATTAAAATTTTATTACAAACCTGAGTAACCAAACGAAACCCACCAAGAACAGAGCATGCAGAACATGCAAACTCCACACACACAGACCAGGAATTGACCCTGGCACTCGAGGTGCAAGGCCACAGTGCTAACACCTACACCATCATGCTGCCTGTGTGCATTCAATTTTATTGTAATAACTCCTGCCTAACAGAACACTCACTAGGTGGCAGTGTGTTCCTCCTGTTCTGGAAGTTTTGTGATGCTAGCCAATAGGAAATGTAGTATCATCAGTGTACAGGATTAAAAAGTAGTGCTAATCTTTTTTTTTCTTTTCTTTACAAAGCTGTACTCTAAAAGTGTCAAACTATTCAATTTCATGGCCTGTAAGTGTATGCCATGTGGAAAAAATGTGTCTGTTGAAATGTTTGAACATACCGTAAAAATTTAAATCTGTGGATGTTGTGCATGGCAGAAACAATTTGCAGATGATGCAAGGTGCAAAGATTCTGTGGCTTCCCAGGTAATTGAAATAGATGAATAAAGTGAAAAAATATTTATTTAACTTAACCTGACCTTCTTGGTCATAGCTTCTCAATACTGAGCGAGGAGTTCCACCATACTCTACATCTGTGAGAGTCCTCCACTAGAGGGCACTGTTTTCTTGTTTGTTTTTTGTAGTTTTGGTTGTAGACTCGGTTTCCCAGAAGGCACCTCGGTCAGGTGATGAGAGTGCTCACCTGAACCGAGGTAGCTCGTTAAACATCTTATAAATGGCTTTTTGTTCTGGGAAACTGGGTCGAGCATTGTTTGTTGGTATATATATAGGCATTTATCAGGTCATTAAGCATCATTACTACTAGTATAAATAAAGTCCTGACTCACATCACATCCAGTCAGCAGCTCCGCTTGCCATAAGAAGTGCTGAAAAAGACTCGTTGAGGATGGTCCAATCACATGAGCCCAAATATTTTAAAACAATATTGATTTGCTAAGAACAAAAGTGGGAGGGTTCGGGACGCACAGAGCTGCGCTCCAATGATGATTTGAAAAGATCCAATTAGAGCTCAGCCTCAGGTCACATGATTTTCAAAGATTTACGTGCCTACATAGACACTCCCCGCGTACACGAACACAAATAAACGTAATACAGTTTAGATTTTTTTTTATTGCAAATAAATTATATTAAGAAATACAGTGGAATATTGTGACTAAATGACTTTATTTCATTATTAAAATAAATAATTATTATGCTAAATAATTACATGTAAAAGTAGCATTTTTCTCTGCCTAACTTTAAGGTGACCGGCCGCCACTGCCTATGACGCTTATGAAATGCTTGTAGTTATACTTCTGTATACCATAATAACATATGACAAAAAGATCTAAAAATGCTAAAGCATCAGACTTTGTGAAAATTTATATTTGTGTAATTTTTTAAACTTTTGGCCACAGCTGTACAGTACAATACATATTCAGCTTCTTATAAATAAAGGTTTATTCTGTGGAATTTCATAGTGTGAGTGATTTTATTAATTGCATTGCTGTAAAAAGTTTTTTTTTCCTGCTGCCCCTGCAGTCAACCTGAGTTGATGCCCACTAGCCCCTTCCTGCCCATCCCTTACTTCTAAATGAGATTTTACCTTCAGTCAATCCAGTGCTCATGAAAAAATGTGACATGCAAACAAGTGATAGAAAACCAATTGTGTAAACGATATCATCATTCTGAAATTTTTGCCGTGCTCTGTGCCACTCTGGGTTTGTGTGTCCCGGCCAGTGAGAAGTGCTGTCTCTGTTCTCTATTTTGTCTGATCATGACAGAGACGCTGAAGAAGAGGAGGGGTTTTTATTTAATCCAATGACTCATATCTCATATAAATCACCCTGTTTTACTAACCTAACCTGTAAAGTCTTTCTCCTGCAGACTTCGCTTTGATTGTCAAAAATATGGAACAAATATCGTCCCATACTGGTTCAAGGCGAAACAGGGATTTTAGTTTCAAAATTATGAACGATTCCATATTTTATGGGTCAGTTGGGAACCCTAGTTTTTACAGCTAAATCTGCGTTTTCTGTCCATACTTTTGGCAGAAACTAAAATAATACATGTCTAAAAATGAAATTACTTGTTATTCTAAATTACTGGGCAGGACACTTCACCAGAAATTGGGTTGGGTAGCAACAAGAACCAATGGAATGTTGTTTGCATAAGCAGGACAATCATCTGCAGATTGCATTGTAGTCTTTGCTACTTCTGCTAATATTTGGAAAGTTTGACAGATAGGTTACCTAAGGTAGTTGAATTTTAGTGCGCGCCCAGCAAACCTTTTGCAGGATAAGCTAAGACAAGACAAGACAAGACAAGACAAGACAAGACAAGATAAGATAAGATAAGATAAGATGCATTAGATAATTGCACACTGTAAGATTCCATTCGACAACATTTTCTTTGATTACGGTACTCAGTGTGGTGGCCATTTCATGTCTGAAAATTCTTGTCTTTCACAGTCTGAGTCCTGAAATCTGCCCATGTCATCAGGGAAAATACCTCCACAGATGTGATAACCTGGTCATCCATTGGACATCCAAAAGTAAAATTTTAATGCTACAACTTGTGTTTTCTTACTTGAAATGTACAGGATGGGATCATGTGTTATGGCATGTGGCTGGGTAACAATATTGGTTATGTATTAAAACAGGTCAAATGGTAAACATGTGTTTTGTTTTGATGTAAAAGCCTAACTAGTGACGGGGACTGCATATTAGCCGTGTGCTATATGTCCAGTGCGCAGCAATGATTAGTGTATGGTCCCTAATTAAATAAACTAATAATAATAATAATAAAAAAACATCCTGATGAGTTTCACACCAGATAAATTTCAGAACATTTGAAGTTCATCAGTGGTAAAAGATCCAGGGTTACTTTGTAAAGCTTAATTCTAGCTGCATTTGGACTGTAGTATCGGCACCTCTGTCTTGTCAGAATAAAGTAGAAGGAAGTTAATAAGAATCCAGGGTCTAATAATCTTAGACATTCCGCAACTTTATGAAGCTGGACTTCTCATCTGGCTTTGCTGAAATATACAGGAAATAAACATGTTTGTCATTAGAATAACAGTGGAAATGGGTACCACGCTTATCATCTGTGGAGGAAACAGCAGTGGGCGTGTTAATTAATGATGGTGTGCCACTACATGTTACATGTTGGTGTGCATATTTTTGTGATAGTGTTACTCATAGATAGTTTTGCTAAAGTATTAAGTAAGAACCTAGGATTATTTTTTGTTATTTTTATAATGTTTAATCTGGCAGCACTTCGATATTTTTTTTGGCCAGGCAGCGTACCATAATTCCTGAGATGGCATAATTCAGACAGACAATAAAAAAAGTGCTCAGGAAAAGCAAAACAATGCTCAGGTACACTGTAAACCCTAATGCTCAAAGTAATTAAACACACTGAGGACTGTTAACTTAAATAATTACAATTAGGTCAAATTAATAGACCCTTTTGAGTATTCAGAACTTTTTGGTATTTATGAGTTTGTAGAAATGACACTTTTCAAGTTAGTTGAACAAATATGGTATTTTAAGTAATCCTAAGTACGTAAATAACAGTAACTGTAATCTTAAAGTTTCCACCAACTAAAACTCTATAGAGCACTGGTGGCTCAGTGGTAGGTGTTTCGCCTGCCATGCAAAAGGCCTGGGTTTGATTCCTGGCCCAGATTGTCTGCTATGGTAACAGCAGCAACAATTTATTTGAGTTGCAACAAGTTCAACAAACTCAAAAATTGATAGTTCTGTTTACTTAAAATTGGAAACATTATTACTTTTTTGCCAACTTAATCGGGTTTACGCTCTATAACATTGGCTATTTCTGGGTATATTTGTATTTCTGGGTAGGCTAAATGAACTAACAGGGCTCAGATCAACCCTAACAAGGCTAACATGACATAGCACAGAGCTAACAAAGCTAACAGAACATAGCTTTGGGTGAATAAGGTGAACAGGATAAATAACCCTAGACTAAAAGTGTATAGTTTAGAGAAAACAGAACTTAACTCATGTCTTTGGTAAATGGATATTTATTTCCCCATTGACTTCAGCCTGGGACTGAGCAGATTGTAAGATTAGCTGCACCACCTGCTGCAGTGTGACATACATCACATAGGAACCGATGGCTTTGTAGTCTTTAGGAAAAGTCTCGCAAGTTAGCATTCAAAGATGTACTTATTGTTTTTAACATTGGAAATCTGTTAACCAGGTTTGATTGACTGCGGAAGGGAACAACAAAGATTTGATATAACATATTTAATAGAATTATTTAATATCAATTAATTAACCAATGAATCGATACATAAATGAATCAAACAATCATTATTTAACATGTAGTTCATTGTTTTCTGGCACAATAACTATAAATTTGCATCCATGCCATTTTATATGATCATTTACTAGAAAGTGTGTATGCACACAGCAGTCCGTAGCAAAAGAAAATTCAAGATGAGATCTCATGTTAATCGCTTCTTTTTCTCCTAGACAGAAATGAGCCGTCTTTGAGACTTGAATGAGATTTTGAAACTGTTTCTCATTGAGAAAATTCTGAGAACTCTAAAGTGGCTCATTATGGGGGGAAAGTTTTCAATTTGGTCTCCAGTATTGCTCCAAGATCATTATTACAACATATTAATTCAAAGAATGGCAAAGAAAGGTTCTCGGACAAAAAGTGTCATCCACACAAGAGTTTTGTTTTTTGTTTTTATTTTTACATATATACTTCATACATATCTTACATATGGATGGATGGTGGGGTTAGTAGGTTGGATCTTTGAAATGTGTGATTAATAATAAAAAACAAATCTAAAAATATTGTGTTAAAGGTCATATATATATTTATATATCTTTGTTATTAGTTGTATATAGTAGATCACCGTTGTGCTGCAGGTAATGAGGCCTGCTCCACTGGCTACCACCGAAGATATACAGTATTTCACACCTGTGAGAAACACTGCAATGTGCAAATTATTTGAACTTTCTGCTTTAGAATTACAAAAATAAAGTACCCAATAGATTAAATTCCTTTTCAAATATTTACCAATATAGTAGCTAATACATTTAATTCATGTACCCTTAAAATTCACACCCTTATTTATGTACAGCACAAACTGGACTTTCATAATTTGGCTAATGTAAATATGTTAGATTCATGTGCGACTTTGAAACTTATGTCAAATAACACATAAAAAAAAGACACAATTTCAAACTTTAGCAGAAAACGAGAGAAAATAGAGAATAAACAAACCTGGTTGAATTGAGTTCATGAAAGTCTTGAGTGTGTGTCCATAGCAGAACAACTAAATTATAACACTTTTCTTTGGGGCAAAGTGACTGATGTTTCTTTTTTATTTTTTAGCAGAGCTTCTGTTTCACTGAATAATCCACAACTTTTCATGAAAATGTAGGATCTATTGACACCTGGATCAGGTGACACCAGGTTTCCCCAGGACTCCTATTGATGTCTCATCTCTTCACTCCTATACACTCATATTCCTCACACAAAACCAGGGTTCACTGAGGACAGGGAGAGTAACAAAAAATAAAGAATGGCTTTTGAAATATTAATTGAAATGCAATTCTGATGCACAAAAAAACTAAACTACTAGCAAAAATATGTTATAGTATAAGTTATATGACTGAAACGAAGCAGCTCACATCAGCGCGCATTTCGTGCAGCGTTGCAAAGGCAGCATTTAAGTATTTAGCATTTAGCGAGTATGTATTTGTGTTTGTTGTATTTTTAGGGGATTACATCTGCAGGTTAACGCGAATATTTTACATTTGCTAAAAGGCATATTAACAATCACATTTCAGCCATTCACAGACAACTTGCATAGTGTTGAGTATTTTATGAGTGAAATAAAGCTGCTCACTTTTGACTCACACTTTCACTTTGCAAAAGGCAATGTTTATTTCTCTAGTATATATCAGTGTTTTGTTGTTTTTCTGGGGTAGTGTTATTGTTTTTACAATTTTTCTGCTTTGCAAAAGTTCGCAATCTTGCCAATCCAAATGCTGCCGATATGACCAGATTTATTTCAGTCATAATATATTCAGATCACAAAGCGGCGTGATTTTCACAAAGCACACAAACTGTAAAATCAGCACCCCAGAAAAATAACAGCACAAATATATACTCGCTAAATAAAAACTGTATTTTACAAAGTGAAAGTGTGCGGCGATGTGAGCGGCTTTATTTCAGTCATAATTTCACAGCCACATTTCAGCCATTCGTTGTCAAATACAACACTGGGCACAAACCGCAAAAAGCTTGATGATTACTATTATTTAAAAAAACCTAAAGCGCTTTGGATTCATGCGACAAATTTTCTCTAGAAAAGATTCTTATGTGCATATAATAATATTTATGTAAAAATAAAACGAGTCCCCCAGATCTTCATTCAAACCCTTCCTGCTCTATCGGACACAGGCTTGCATCAGCACATCACCCCCCCCCCCCCCCCAAACAATACAGCAATTAGCATTTACTTATATTTAAAAAAATTAGAAAAATGCATTATTGTTGAGTTGTATTTGAAAATGAGGTACAGTATATCTGCATCCTTATGAAATATTCAGTATTGTATAAGTTGTAAATTCTTCACATGAATATCATTTTCATGTAGGGTTTGTTGAGAATTTGAAAGAGGGGAATGTTTCATATTCAATCCAGACGGAGCGCCGTATCCTGTTATCCCTCACATGTTAAATCGTGAGGTAAATATACTCTAAATTTATGTTCACATCATGTACATTATTTTGTGTATTTAAAAGGGAAAACACAGGTCTCGACCAACATTGTGGAATATCTGCAAAATATGGAGATGACTGGAGCATCGTTCCACATTTGTTCCTTGGGGATGAGTCAAGGAGAACCTGACAGACCTTTCCCATTGTTGGAGGCAATGGCACTGAGACAGACTCTTTGGTGGCGGCTGTGTGGAATTTGTGTACATTTTGGGTACAAAATGGTTCTATCTTCTAAATCCAATGGAATGTGTCAACCCAGCAAGAGTGTTAATTTCACCCACTGGTTGGGTCATTTTTGAACATGCTCCAATATTCCTCCCAACAATGATGACGATGATGACCATGTCAGAATGCATACAGAGCCCAAAAAAGCCCATAAGCAGCCATTACCATTCTCAACCGATCTCTCCAGTGGTCATAATAAATTTGCATCTGTCTAAATTCGGGAGCACATTGGCTCAATGGAGTGGAGCCTAAAGTAACTTGTTTTGTAGCGTTCTGCTGACATGGCCAATTACAGATGCTTTTTGAAGATAATCTGCATCTGTCACAGTTCTGTGCAGAACACTCAAGTTTTTCTATCCAAACTTATCACACCATGTGTTCATGGAGAGCGCAGTGTTCACAGTGCCATTGTCATATGAAACAGGATTGGGCTCTTTTAAGACAATTATGCCACTGCTTACAAAGACATGCTCTATTTTCAACCTTGTGGAAGTATCTTGGAGAAAAAAAAAACTTATTTGGTCTGTAATGACCATCATACTAAAATGAAATATGAAATAACTTTCTATAAGTATTTAATTTGGCACCATTAACTAAATAATTGAGGAGAAAAATAGACAGCAAAACAAACACAGCATAGACATAAGTTTAGTGGTTGAATAATTAGAAACAACAACATTCAACTGAAGATTAGATGCTTTGTGTTTTACTTTCAGTACTTTGAAAATTATTATATGAACCATTTATTATGGAATGTGGTTGGTTAGCATTAGAGAGAGAGAGAGTGTGAGAGAAATGTTGAGAGTCGATGATGATGATGATGATGATGATGATGATGATGATGATGGTAAATATGCTGGTAAGCAATGCGCTGCAGGCCATGTCAGGACATTTCTGGTGAAAGTCGTGAAAGAAAATTCTTGACACGCCTCAAGTTAATGCCTCAACTATATTTTGAAACGAAGGTGTTCTGTTGTCACATGCCATTCCCTTTAGTTTAATTTAGATCATTTTTCTTGGAAGTTCTGCAGATTAAGTGGTTAAATGATGAATAGTGCCAGCATTTATTTAAAAAAAATCAACACACAGTGTATTGAGATAAAACAGTTTTATCACAGCGATTGAATCATTTTATTTTTATGCATTAAAGATAACTGTGTTCTGTTATTCTGTACAATCAAAAGTCCTGTTTTGACACGAACACCTCTTGTCCTTTAGATGAAAGTTGTAAATATTATCTATTCAAGATATTCAACGTTTATTTACTCTGTTTGAATAAATAAAATTAATTCTTAAAATGACTATGTAACATTAAATATTATCTGTGAAATTATTCCATTACACGGTGCCAGAGTGCAGCATAACCTGTCATCCACTGTGTGTGTATGAATACAGAAGCCATTAAATGTAACTAAAGTAGTCAATTCTTTCACCTTGTTTATTTTTGGGCTGTTCTTTGTCTGTTGTCTCTTTTTCTTTTTCTGATGAAACACTTTGCTTAAAATTAGGAGTTTAGATTTACATCACATTTCTCAATCATTTCTTCTTAATAGACGACAATTGCATATGTAACTTTTCTTTCTTGTCCTGTACATTTTAGAACCCTGTAGTTCAGACAGAACCCTGAGCCGTCTACATTAGATAACTAGTAATACTAGAAGGTGGTGTTTATCATTGTGGAAGGATGAACTTATCCTCCGCAGCAGAGGCGACTCTTGGTCTTCCTTTCCTGGGCATGTGAGTGAGTTTCTTCGTAGCGCTTGATGGTTTTTGTGACTGCACTTGGGGACACTTTCAAAGTTTTCCCAATTTTTCCGACTGACTGACCTTCATTTCTTAAAGTAATGATGCCACTCGTTTTTCTTTACTTAGCTGCTTTTTTCTTGCCATAATACAAATTCAAACACTTCGAATGAGAAGGTGTGTCCAAACTTTTGGTCTGTACTGTACATAAAAAACCTTCCCAACAGTGTTTGACTGATGGTACACAGTTAGTAACCTAGTAACCCAATGTAAGGATCTGTTCAATGACTTAAGCACTTGAAATTTCATAATGAACTTAATGAAACTTAAGCACTTTTTAAATCGCTTTGCATTTTTAAGGTTTTAAATGCAAAATGTAGTTTTGAAATAATAATTTAGGTTATTAAGGCCAGGTAGGTTTGGACTGCTTTTTTTCCTTAATAAAGAAAAGCATTTGAAAATGTTGAAAAATCTTCATGAAATGAGATCATCTGAGCCATTCAGCGACGGACTAGTGGGTTTAGGATCATCATGTGATTTATTAACATTATGGTTTGTGTGTGTGTGTGTGTGTGTGTGTGTGCTTGTGTGTGCATGTGTGTTTTTCTGTGTGAGAGAGAAAAAAAAGAAAGATAATGATGGTAAATTTGCTGGTAAACAATATACGCTGCAGGTCAAGTGAGAGCGCTTCTGGAGAAGTCGTGAAAGGAAATTCTTGACACGCCTCAAGTTAATAAGTGCTCACTCATCTATATATTGAAGCAAAAATGTTGATCTTTTGTGTTGTCACGTGCCTTTCGGTTAGATACCTTTAGTTAAACTAGATCAGTTTTCTTGGAAGCTCTGCAGATGTATTAGGTTAAATGATGAACAGTGCCAGCACGGATTATGCTCTTCCTTTATCATTTTTACAAAATCAACACACAGTGTATTGAGATGAAACAGTTTCATCACAGAGATTGAACAATCATTTTATTTTTATGCATTAAAGACTGACAAATCATAAACCGTGACCTATTTGTGGGATCTTTGTGGAAAATGTGTTAAATATGTTCCTATGTATTAGATATGGAACTGCTAGGAAAGAAGCATAAGTATATGATTATTTAGGGTCTCTAATGCAGGAGTTTTTAATGTTGAAAATCAGCCTGGTTTGGTCACTGAAGGCACAACGTCATACTGCCCACCGATACCACTTCCACCAGAGGCGTTTCTAGGATTTTCATTTAAGCGGAGGCTCAGCCCTGTAGATGTTTAACACATATTAAACTGTTCAGAATCAGTGCTCGCATGTCTTCCTGATCACACTCAAAGTGTAACTTTTCTTTCTTGTCACGTACATCTTAGAACTCTGTAGTTCAGATAGAACCCTGAGCCTTCTACATTAGATAACTAGTAATACTAAGTGCTGGTGCTTATCATTGTGGAAGGACAGATTATTGTATTTCACAAAACAGATGAAAATGGTCAAAAGTGGCAACGATGTGGCGACCCTTAACAAGAGGACTCATAAGAAGAAGAATACAATAATTATATTAGATATGATTTGTACATACTTGTCACACTTAAACAATTGAGAACATGAAACTAATTTTAATATTACACAAAAATAACCTAAGTTAATACAAAATGCAGTTTTTTTAAATCATGATTAAGTTATTAAGGGAAAAAAGCTGTTCGGGCCAGGTAGGTTTGGACTGCTTTTTTTCCTTAACAAAGGAAAACATTTGAAAATGTTGAAAAATCTTCATGAAATGAAATCATCTGAGACATTCCGCGGCGGACTTATTCTGTGTGTTTCAGATCATCGTCCTGGTGCATAACGCAAGTATGCTGAAAATTACCCATCAGGATTTTCTGGCAGAACAGTTTTTTCCCCCATAATAAATTAAATCATCATTTTAAAATGGAATTCTATATTTACTCAGGTTATCTTTGAATAATATAAAAGTTGTTTGATAATCTGAATCATTTAGTTGTTACAAATAGAAATGTTGCAAAAGAATAAAAATTCAGGAAGGGGCAAATACTTTTAAACTGTACTGTAGTTGCTGACACACATTGTTTTGCTACTGTATAACAAGTACTAATGGGAGAAAAAAATTATTACCGTTATCACAGTTCTTTTGTGTGACAATACAAGTAACGCCACACTTAGTCCAAAATCAAATTTGAATGACTTTTTAATTGATAAATTTCACACATTGGGAGTCAGAATAAAATCCTGTGTGCTAGGAGCAAATTATTTTTTAAGTTTGTTTAGAAACTGACATATGAGAAAATTGTAATATTGAATTGGGATCATTCATAAACAATAAGAAATAAAATCATGATACTTATATCATGATAACAAGCACATCTGGAAATGATGTATTTCTCTTATGAACACAGCAATTTGCAAGTGTTTACTTTATTGGAGATTAACACGTGATTTTTCATTCATTAATAGTTACAGGTTGTAAATCATCTGTAAAGCAAGTTAGTTTGGGTTCACAATTACATTTAAGTAGATATAAACACTATTACATTGAATAGTTATATTATTGTGCAGGATGAACTATAATGATTAGTAATGACAGTAGAGCTGAACTTCTGCCAGATTTTTTAACACTTCATATACACAGTGTTTAATTCAGCCATTTTTTTTGTGGCCATCAGAATGAAGAACAACTGACATACAGTAGATCATTGCGAAGAAGAACATTAACAAGCAAAATATTTAGCATAAGACCTTCACCACATCAGCACACCACATTATATTCCTCTTTTTGTACAGGAATAGTTTTGGAACTAGAAAACAATTACAGAAGTGAAAATGTGTTATTTATTTAGTCGCAGCACATACAAACATGAGCACAAAATCCCAGTTTATTTTCATTGGTTATTATCATCACTTTACACTCCACCACCTGGACTCTATTCTGAACCACAATCATCACAATGGAAAAGATGTTGAATACATTTTTCTAGGCTTTACTTTTTCACTTTCATGTGCTCATACTTAACAACCTTGCCATCTCTCACGACTACTTGCTCGTACTCTGCCTCGTGACGATTAACCACCATTCTACCTGGTGATGGAGCCCCCAGGTGAATTGGTGGAAACCTTTCGGCCAATGCCTTTCCAGCAAAAATATCCAAACCTGGAGATCGTGCAAGTAGGCGATTGTGGATGTCTAAAGCTGTTGTTTCCTGCTTCACCACGTTGTGGTGTTGTACGTTTCTGCAAATTGAAAGATAGAAAAAGTGATTTCGACAGGAGAAACGTACCAAGTACTGGGGGTTGTAAATGAAAGAAGCTTTTATTTAGTATTTATGCCTGATTATTGAAGCACGTTAATGCACAAAAGGAAGAAAAAAAAAAACAATCACAGTTTCTTGTATTTATTATTGTATTATTGTATTGTTATTTTGACCTGGTCTTGTGAGACTTACAGTATGTAGACATTCACCTAAGTACTGTATATATAGATTTGTACTCCATGCTTTTTTCCACTCTAATAAACACCCATCTGCACTTGCAGAATTTATGTCATAATTAGGACTTTATAACTCATAAAATTACGGGTTAGTAAGTGATAAATATAAGAACTACTCAGATTTTTTTTTTTTTTTGTAATTGCAATGAGCTTCCATGGCTAATAAAGGAAGTAAAACTAGTAAAAAACAAGAAGAAGAAGAAGAAGAAAAAAAGAAACCCTACGCTGTTCTTTAGATGTTTTAAAAAAATATATTATTCTTTTAAAATAAGAAAAAAGTAAGGCACTAATCATAATTGTACTCACTCATAAACTTTCCACTCTCTGTCAACCTCTTTCTTTTCGAAAGCTTGCACATGCACTTTCTTCCTCACAGCAAATTTATCTCCTGAAGTTTTTTTTAATTGATCCATCTTCAAAAAACAGGTTCAAACAGATTTATGAACAAATTGATAATCTCACTGTATTATAGTGTTCAACAGGAGTTTTTCCATCTTTGCAAATAAGTAGTGGAGAACATTTTTCAATTATTTTAAGCATTATATCTCAATGATGTGTGTTTTAAAGTTTGAAGGATTTCTATGGAATGATCATTATAACTACTAAAACGAGAATATTACTATATCCCCAAAGTTCTAGTACAAGGTGCATGTGTTCTGCACAGAAGTTTTAAACAGAAAAAAAAATAGTTTGAAAAAAAGTGTAGGAGCTTTCAGAGATGTGAGATTTTTTTTTTGTCTAAAATTAATTCTGTATACAATAATGTTTACAAAAATGTATTAAGTGTGTAAACATTAATTATTCATTTCCTGATTGACTTTGATTTAGAACCAAGCTTCGAAAAAGAAGTTTAAAAAACAGTCAAAAGCTTCTAATTTAGTATTTTTTTGTTAATGATCTATTTTCAAAATTAGGGAGATTTCAAAATTATGAAATAACACATATGGAATTAGGTAATTAAGTAACAGTCATTATTTACAGTTGTTAAGATATGAAGGTCAGTTGTTCTGGAACAGTTCTTGCAAGAACTGCAGTTTTCATCGATGATGAAACTGTCTCTCATGCAGACCTTCCCAGAGAAAGCAAGGCACAAACTTATCTCTGCTGCAGAGGAGAAGTTCATTTAGACTTACTAGCCTCAGAAATCACCAATTAAAAAAGCCTCAGATTAAAGGAGATTATTGTGTATTTTGGACCTTTGTGCATTGTTTTACAAAGTAGGAAGAAATAAATATTAAAAAAAAAAAAACAGGAAAGTCTATGGAATTAGAACGTGAGTGCAATCTTTTGAAGGATTTATTTTATTGTATTTGTAAATAAATAAATACATAAATAAATACATAAATAAATAATCAGGATATATTTTCAAACTTTGAACAGAAATTGAAAATATGGAATTTTAGAGTTCATTGCTTGGTTTAATAAGCATTTATGTTTAATTATAAAACATACTAATAATAATAATAATAATAATAATAATAATAATAATAATAATAATAATAATAAATTAACTATTTAAAAAAATAATCTGTTAAGAGTTTTATCAGAGTTGATGTACATGTACATACCGCACCTTTGGCTCAGACGTTGTTGCTTTATGAAGAAGACTCTGCAGAATGAAAGTGTCTTTTTGGATATTTAATGGATATTTATATAAATGCATGTATATCTCACCACATCCTCATTCCCCAAACTGAGAACAGAACACACCTTCTTACAGGCCAAGGGTGACCTGTGAGGCAAAATAAACATTACCAGAACAATGAGGACAAGCTCTACCTACTTGCTCTACAGACAGTGATCGCCTTTAACTAACTGAGACACAGACAGGGTTTATAGGATAAAGAATTCAATTTCTTTAAATTATTCTGATGTAAATGAATCATTTCTTTTTTCCCCTAAAATTTGATTTATTTTGTTTCCCCCATTATTTTGCCCATTAAATCTGGAGCACAGTTTCCAACCTTGGTCCTAGAAAGAAGTCTACACATTTTAGTGTTTCTCCTGCTCTAGTGCACAGACGTCAACTCAAAAAGGGGTGTTTGTCATTTTCTCTCTCTCTCTCTCTCTCGCACACACACACACACACACCTACACACACACACACACATAACGACACGCTGAAAATTGTCTCCATTGACCAAATTAAGAATCAAAGAAATAAAGTAAGTCATAAACTCAAATGACAGAATAGTTTCGCTAATGAATGCATAATTAGGTGTATTATTATTATTATTATTATTATTATTATTATTATTATTATTATTATTATTATTCACGACAATCTCAATCTTTTGTCTAATTGTTTAAAAATGACAAATACACGCATATTACCTACATGACTATAATCAGTGTTGGAGAAGTTACTCAAAAAAAGTCATCTGACAAATGACTAATTACTACTTTAAAATTGTAATTTGATTACATTACTGAATTATTACATGTAAAAAGTCATCAGATCACAACGTGCGCCTGTGATGGGCTGCGCCTCAACCTGTTGTCGCTCCTTTCCTGTTTCTTTTTTCTTCTAAATTAAATTACCGCTTTTCCCGTAAGACTTCGCCTCGTGTCCGTGTGTCGGTGTTTCCGCCCCTGCAAAAAGAGTGAACCTGTTACAACATCAATGTAAAAAAGCTCTCCGACGATTGATTAAAGCACATCCTCGTTGACTGATGCTGCCGCGCAAAATGTGATTTTTACAGTAAATGCATTTTAATTAATTAGTGAGTGAAACACTACATTTGTAACGCTACTGTAGTAACGTAATGTTCTTGCCATTGGTAACTCGCTCACTCTCACTCACTCATCATCTATACCGCGTAATCCTGGATTCAGGGTCAGGGGACATTGGTAACTGTAATCAAATTACATGCATCTAAAATTTAATGCGTTACATTACTGCATTATCAGGAAACGTAATTAGATTACAGTAGCGCCTTACATTGTAATGCTTTATACCCAACGCTGGCTATAATTAACTCTTGATTTACGCATAAAATAACAAAAATTTCCCATTTCCATGTACTATGGTGTCTCATGCTCTGATAAAAAATACAAGACAAAAGGCAGTATAAATTTCGGTTCTTATGTAGATTTTAACTTAAACTGATCAATAAAATATTTATATTGAAAAGGTTTCATGAAAAATACAGTAAACGGCCGTTGTTAGTTTCACTACAGCCAGTAGATGGCAGTGCGGTGTTCCTGTTAAGCCAGAGAGCATTACGACGATAATATCTTTGGTGCGAAATCAGGGACAGGTTTGCTTTGATAAACGTTGTTTTATGAACGTTGCTTCCATATTTTTGAAACATATCTTAGCCTGCAGCTGTTTGCCACATTTTGTGCGCACGTGGAACAATCGGTTTGCGTTTATTAAACTGTATGAACGTGGAAAAAAGTGTATTGGTGAAGAGAAGTGGGTGCACAGATATAATGTGCTGATTTGTATACATAGTTTATGTAGTTCCATATTTTTTTGTGAAGTGTTAATGAGATTTAGTCACATATGATTCCTACCGTGAGATCTCATAAAAATTATAATTTCACATGTAAGACTTCAAAAACAGGCTCATAATATAATTAGGGGCACATGTCATGTCTGTGGGATGTATTTATAAAGTTTACTACTACTTATTTAAAGCAATGATGAGTTTTACATTGGACCATATTTCTCCTTCATTTAACACAAAAAGTCAATAGAAAAATAAATGCATATTTTGTGCTGGAATTTGCTATTTTTCTGCTGTCCAATTTTCAATTTCGAGTTTGGCTCTTCAGATTAACTCTAATGAACATGTTTTTGTATACAATTTTCATGAATGTTTGTTCAAAATAATGATTAAAGTATGAGAAACGTGTTTCAAAAACAATTTTGCTCATTCATTTAAATGAAATCATCCACTTTGTGTGTGTCCAAGAAATCTCTGTCAAATGTTTTCACCTTTTGGGAAATTTCCTAAAAATCTGCAATGGTCACAGAGTCACAACCAACATTATGTGATGTCACTTCATTTTTAGGGAGCTTTGAAGGAGATTTGAAGACAGTGCATGACAATGATGAGCGATCACACATTTTGAAAAAGAGATTGAACATTTATGGTTTTGTGTCCAAGGACATTGACTATTATCTGTTATCTGATTACACCACAGGGCCCAGAATGTCATTAATGCGCATATGCAGCAATGACCTAATATGACACCATCCCCAAGCACGTGTGTGTAAAACGTAAGTGGTCAAGTGCATTTCACAATCCTTTTTTAAAGTGCTGTTCTTAAACAAAGTTTTCCATCTTGTGTTCAAACTCTGTCATCATCTAAAGTTTCACCATACTAGTTTTTAAAATTATTATTGTTTAATGAAAATGGAGTAAAATGGCAAGATCTATAGAAAAAAGTTTTCTGTAAAAAATTCCAGCAGATTGTGCATGCTGTCTGAAAAAGGAAATGGTGAATAATGTCTGAAAAAGGAAATGGTTAATAATGTAAAAA
>JAAGKR010004703.1:5038-22538 GCA_011419295.1 Clarias macrocephalus
ATTTCAAGCATTCATTTATTTGAATTATTATTTTATAGTATATACAGTATAATGATTTTATATTATATATGTAATGCTTTCCTCTGTTTACTTAATTTTATGCAGAATCCAGAGGTGTGAATATGGAACTGTGTGGGCCTACTGAATTATGAATTTACTTGCCCATAATAAAGAGTAAATAATAAGAAAGAATATGTTTTATGAATGGTCAGTATGGCAGTGAAAATGATATGGAATCTGCAGAGACAGCTATCTGAGCATAATGTGGTTGCCAGTGGTAGAAACCTGAGCTGATTTTAGCATTTCTTTTTGTTTTTTTGTGAATTTGACAAAGTTTCTTCTGGGAGGAGATAAGCCTCAAGCCTCAAGCCTCAAGACTCATCTCTTTTAACCTGGCATACACATAATTCATCTCATAACATCATACTCCAGTACATTTAAATGCTGATAATTGTGCTGATAATATAATAAACTGCAGATACGTTAATTCTTCTCCACCTGTTCTTTTTTTTTTCTACCCATCCCGAGGCATCTGAAGAGGCATTGTGCCAGCTCCAGTAGATGGAGGTCAACCTTGCAAGGATCCTGAGACATTCAGAGCAGGACCAGCTGGATTCTGCTTCGTGATGGTTTGAAGCTAGACATGCGGTTCCTGAGCTCCTAGTGATCCAGATCTCTTCTGCCCTCTGCACCTGTCTGACTCATCCTGGTCGGCATAGAATTCCTGCTATCTGTTATGACCCAAATGAGGACGGGTTCCTTGTTGAGTCTGGTTCCTCTCAAGGTTCCTTCCTAGTGCCATCTCAGGGAGTTTTTCCTTGCCACCATTGCCTTCGCCCTTGTCTTGCTCATCAGGGACAATCATATCAAGGACTCATACACTTTTTCATAACTCTTTTAAATTTGTGAAGCTACTTTGCAACAATGAATATTGTTAAAAGCGTTATATAACTAAAATAAAATTGAATTGAATTGAATATAGGATAGCTGAAGGTACAAAGAGGATCTATCTATCTATCTATCTATCTATCTATCTATCTATCTATCTATCTATCTATCTATCTATTGTATCCATCCATCCATCCATCCATCCATCCATCCATGCTATAGATGAATACTTTGCCCTGAAAATGCAGTGTAGTTGCTGTTAAGCTGTCAGCAGTGTGAGGAACAATAACTAATCGGTGCGGTGGCATTACTCAATCTAGACTGGCGGACTTGCTGAGGCCTGGCCCTAATGAACTGTGAAATTACATTATGAAGAGATGGCCTCCATGCCTAAATAAATAATTAAATAAACGGTAGGAGAGGACAGACAGGGCAGGAGAGCATTTTTATCTAACTTTAGCTATGCAAAGCAAGAAAGCACGAGTAAGGAGGAACGGTGTAGAAATAGGAAGTGTCAAGAAGAGAGGAAAAGACAGAAATAGGGGGAAAAAAAAAGGTAGACGGAGAAGGAGAAAGGAAGAGGGAGTCAGAAAGAAAGAAGGAAACTGGAGAGACAGAAATAGAGAATGGCAAGCAGTGGAAAGAGGAAAAGTCATGGAAGAAAATAAGAGACATGTGAAAGTCCTAGTAAAGATATGAACAGTCAAAACAATTAAAGCTAAAATCTTTTTAAACAGCTATGAATCCAGTTATGGTAGAGCAGTTCTAGTGTTAATTACTTTTTAATATCCTTTTAAAGCGCGAGTCAGAAAATGAAAACAATAAAATCTGACCAAAGATTAGCAGCAGGTTTGGGAGCAGAGATGAATATAGCGATGAAACAATAGAATAGTGATGAATAGAAAGAGGAATCGTTACAGAAGGAGGGAAGGGATGAGATGCATATTGGTGGAAGTGGATCTTGTCAAACATTTGTACAAAATGACTTGGAAAATGATAAGTAGGAAAACCAAGAAAGCACATTAGTAATAACCTCAGCAATACCCCTAATTATTATAAATATCAGTAAAAATAAGTGGATTAAAAAAGGTCTTCATAGATGGTTATACAGAAATTTAGTTGATTTGGATGGTTGATGTTGCTGTTTTGTTTGTTTATTTGTTTGCTTGTTTGTTTTTTATGTTAAAAATAATGACATTAACTTTCATATTGCATAGATGTTAATCATTTTAAATAACATAATATTTCTAAATACTAAGTTATTAGGTAAAAAACTAATAATACAGAGTTGTATATTAGGTTATAATATAAATACAACAGCTGTAATTCTTTATATTTTTGCTTGCTGAGTTAACAAGAATTACTATGATGACTTAATATCTATATTTCCTATTATTTCCACTATTGTTATCATCATATTTTCAGAAGAAAACAATCTCCAAACATAGACTTGCATTTAGATAGAAATAATAAAAAAGTAGTAATAACTTTATGATTTTATGATTTCAATTCACTTGAGCTATCCTGAAATATTATATTGTATGCAGTATTTCATGTGTGTAGCTTGTTATTTGTATTTCATACTTTTGGTCCAAATGATAAGAAAAAGAGAAAAACAGATGAAATATGGAAGAGGGGATACAGAAAAAAAGGCAACTCCTTAGTGGTTCAGCTTCTGTCACATGGATTATTTATTTTTACATCATAACATTGCAGGCTGGTGCAACACCCCGGTGGAAAAACTCAGTTTAATGGACATTCGTAAGAATACCAGGTTGACATTGAGATGTTTTTTTTTTTTTTTTTTTTTGGAGGGGGGGCTTTGGGAAATTCTTTTTACATTCCTTGGTAAGCTTTAGAGGAAATGAGGTACTCTCTTTTACTGATCCCTCACATCTAACTATATGTACTGATTCATGATATGTGATTCCTGATGAATCACTTTTAACCAATTCTGCAACAAGTTCTGTAATATGGCCGTGTATCAGAGAAGAAAAGCTCCATAGATGTGTTACCCTGGTCATTCAGGACATCAGCTGATTTCATTTTATTGCCACATAACGTTGCTGAGTCTACACCTGACCGACTGTATCAACCCCAGATCATAACACTATCTCCAGAGGCTTGTACAGTGGTCACTATGCATGATGGGGGGCATCATTTCATGCACTTCACTTTGTACAATGATGCTTATTGCTCTGGAATAAGGTCAATCTGAACTGATCAGATCACATAACCTAGTGCAATGCTACAAGGCCCAATCTTTCGTTTGATTCATTTCACTAAAAAGTGGTTTTCTTATAGCCACACACAGCTGTTTAGTACCGATCTTGTGAGTTCTCATCACATTGTGTGTGTGTGTGTGTGTGTGTGTGTGTGTGTGTGTGTGTGTGTGTGTGTGTGTGTGTGTGTGTGTGTGTGTAAATGCTCTTTCATTATTACACACTACTATGTTTTTTTTACCATGCAACGTTAAAAAAAAAAAGTGTTCTCTCCATTCAAGATTTTTTTCTTCATGTTTCTTATACAAAGATTTTAAACACTTAAATCCAACAATATAACAATAAAACAATAATCAATAGCTATTGTCCACAAATTTACATTGCTCATTTATATAGTTTTAATTAAAATTGTCATTTCTTAAAGAAAGTTGTGCTAACTTAAATATTTACTTTTTACTTGAATAATGAATAATTTATCATAAAAAAAAACTCATTAGAGGCAATCATCCACATTTTATAAGGTAGAAATATATATTTATCTGAGCTGATATAAAATATACAATTATACTTGTATAATGCATGCAATTATGCACATGTAAATAATTTATATTATATCATTTATATTATATTTTATATTTATTATACATGAATATAAATAATACAATTGCAAGACTTGAAAGTATTTAAGAAACTACAGATAAAGTTAAAGCCACATTTTTTAATACATAAAATGTGCAAAAATACAAAATATGTATTTAATACAAATATTCAATATTTATTTGATTGATTGTTTGATTGATTGATTGATTGCTTGATTGCTTGATTGCTTGATTGCTTGATTGATTGATTGATTGATTGATTGGGCTACTGATACTGACACAGTTACTGAATATGTTTTTTTTAATTTCCTGATTAAGGGTAACAAACCATGAAACACTAATGAACTCGCCACATTTAGAGGATGATCAACCTCACCTTGAAGCAAAAATGGAAATCACACACTTTAAGGTAAATATTTTTTGTTTGCTAGATGAACATTCTAGCTTTTTTGTAAAAAAAAATATTTCACACAACTTTAATGTATTTTTATTTCGCAACTTTATTTTTCGTGCCCAAGTAAAGAAAAATGCAAATATTCAATGATAAGTCAAAAAATACAGAATCACTAAAAATACTGGTTTAAAAATGCTAATTAGGCTAAAGTAAAAAAAAGAGAGTGATAACAGACCTCAACAAGCTGTTGCACTTGGCTAATTGAAAGGAAACATGGTCCCAAGGATAGAGTTGTAAACTGAAATAATGTAAAAGATTAAAAACAACTTCAATAAACAAAAAGTGCCAAACCATGTTGGGTGTTTAAAATTTGGTGCTACAAACAAAATAAGAGTTATAATAAGTTATAAGCCATATGGGTATGGTGTCATTCCTTTGAAATATACTTAGATTATTACTTAAATCCAACTTGGTTGCATGTCAGGCATAGGTGGCCAGGTAAAGGACCAAAGTGACAGCAGTCATCACTTCAACAGTCAATGGACAGGTGCATGTTGAAATTCTGTACACTTTTCTCAATCCATTAATAGAAAATTGTTTTGGTGATTAATTATTTTACAGAAACTTCACTTTTTATCCCCATATCACCTCAGTAACATGACCAGCAAATAGTTTATTCATATAAATGTGATTTTTTTTTTATGAATTATTCTATGTTGGTTGGTTTTCTGCATTTTGTCTGAATCTTTGCATCTGAATACAGAGCTCTTAAATTTATTCTTTAGACTAGCTTTGCATTAAAAAAAAAGAAAAAGCAACCGACTTGAGTTGTGTACTTGGTGTTTGTTCTGTTTTGTTTTTTAAGCTGATTCTAAGGATTATTTTCTGGAAACTGTATATAGGTGTGTGTATATGCCTCTGGTTAAGCAAGCCTCAATTTTAAGAAATATATAAATAAATCAAACAAAGGCAATTATAGATTATAAGTCATGATGTGATGCATGGTATAGCCACAGTAAATTCAGAAATTCAAGTAAATTAAAGTAAATTAAATCATATGTAAGTTCTATTGCCTTGGTTGGCAGCAGATGTGAGATTCTCATTACTTCCATCGGCTGGTGACGAGATGATTGACACCGCAGAACTGCGGTATG
This sequence comes from Clarias macrocephalus, assembly GCA_011419295.1. Classification (NCBI taxonomy): domain Eukaryota; kingdom Metazoa; phylum Chordata; class Actinopteri; order Siluriformes; family Clariidae; genus Clarias; species Clarias macrocephalus. Next base: position 10,296 of record JAAGKR010004703.1, read on the forward strand.
GAGACAGAGAGATCTGCACAACTTCTCTCCCGCTTCATTATCTTCCACTAACACACTGAGCGAAGGCAGGATCACGCCCACTTCTGGAGATCTTTTACTCCTAATGAGAGCACAGGCTGCATGAACAATTTGCAATATTGACTGCATGTGAGTGCACTTACAAAGAAGCAGGACCTGGTAAAAGTCTTGACTGGACTTGTAAAAGAAAGAAAAGAAAATAGAAAAAGGTGGTACTTAATTTGGTGCTCTATATTTTTGCACAGAGGTTCTTTGGTGAATGACAAAATATTGCAGACTAATATAACATCATTTTAAGTTCATCATGTTCCTAAATGCAAAGTTCTTATTTAGTGTTAATTACTGAATAATAATCTTTTATTAGCAACAGATAGGCAGAGATGAAAAACTGAATATCTGATCTAAGGAAATCATGACCTCATCATTTTTTTTCTTCTTTTATCTCTGCCCCCACCCCCCCCCCACCACCACCACTGCTTCTTTCTTAGCCTCCCATGCGTGTCATGTCACATCCTTTATGACGAGTCTCCTCAGGCTAGTCAGTAGCATTAAAAATTGTCTCAAGGTCCAAAATTATTGTCATACATTGACGCACAAAACCACAAACCATGTGACCCCAGCCCATTAAAGCTCATCCAGCATTTCTATTGATAAAAGCATTAAAAATGTTGTGCTTCTGAGTGGTGCAGTGGGCAAAGTTCGGGGCATTTGCTCTGTCATTAAATTTTTGCCAGACTGATTCTAAACCAAGTGCCATGAACAAGCAGGTCTGCTCTCAACAGGGGACAACAGGGGAATAATTTAATGTATACAGTATCACGGATGGACATGTCATGATCCTGAAAAGTGGTAGCTGTCACAGTGTAATATTATATAGTGAGCTAGTTACTGTAGCTACTGTAGTGTACTGGGTGTCACTGGGCACTGATTCTCTGAAAGCTGCACCATGGATTCAGTGACCCATAGAGCTGCATAAGTGCCACACATATTGACCTCTAGACGTTTCTAAATAAGCCAACCCAAAGCAGCTCAGAAGAATGGCACCAAAAAACTTGACCATCAACACAAATAACAGGCACACTGAAAATAATCAGACTACACACTCAGTCCACAAATCACTCAAGGCCAGGGGAAATTGAGCACTCAAGCTTGAGTCTTCACATCCAGCAGCCAGTGACCAAGTTCTAACCACTGATAACATTACAACAATAAAAGGGAAAAAACAAACACAAGTAAGGGGGAAAAAAAAAAGCTTGAGAGAGAAACAGAAGTAAGAAGAGACACAAAGTACTCTCATCCAAAAACGAAATGTTCTTTTCTAAGAAAAAGAAAAAAAAGACCTGTTTTTGACCTTAACAAAACATCAGCAAGTCATTGGCTATGAGAATGAATGATTTCTTTAAAGGCACATAAATGTGGCATAATTTGTCAGTTGAATGAATTGTTTCAAGTATAGCTTTTGAATTAGACTAAATGTATGAGTTTCAACTAATGAATCTATTTCCTAGTACGAATGAAACTCTCAGTATCACAACATGGCCATCCTGAACTTCATTTCAATTTAATCAAGCGAGTTTCAAGCAAGCTTATATGATGCCTTTTAAATTATTTCATACTCATGTATGTCCTTGACTTTTTGCCAAGTGTTTATTAAGTCTGCACTGATTGCCAATATATTTACTCTCTGTTTCCTGATGCTCTCTTTTTTTATTATTAGGAGTGTTTGACTGTTAAATTGAGGGCACCACCCCCAGTGATAAGGAAAGATGCTGTGCCCTCAACCCCGGGAGCTCCAAAGCTTTAGTAGATATAGAGTGAGGTGCGTTTATGAAAGAGTTTTTCTTCTTAATGCATATGCAATTGAGTATTACTTTTTAAAGGTTAAGTGCTTCTTAAATAAGGAGATTGTGAATGTAAATTAAAATTTGTGATGACTGAAACTTAAAAAATGTTGGTGAAATGATTCATTCATCGATTTACATTTATACAGGAATGAAATGGCTAAAAAAAATAATAATAAGTTGCCGATGTCAAAACATCTTAGAAATGAGGTATTGGGTAATAGGACTGGTCTGCGGATAGGGTCAGTAGTGCGAAGTTACAGGATGTAGAGTCACTGCTGGGGAACACTGTGCTGCCAGCAGTGCTGCGTTCAACTTCACAACTTCCCTTCTTGACATATTCCTCTTTCCCCATACCAAACTAACCGTGCCACCACTCTCCTCCCCTCAAGAGACCTATGCATCTCCAAAATACAGTTAATGAACTATACAGCTTAAACGAGGAAGGGAAGTGGGGGAAAAAAAGAAGAATAATGCAATTAGAGAGAGTACTGGTGTTCTAAAAGATATGCAACGAGTATGAAAGTGGCGAAATAGTATAAAAACTGCAAATGCTGCAGATTTTTTTTTTTTTCCTCACAGGGGCAAAACAAAGGGAGCGCGAAAACCCTGAAGAGACCGAGAGAAGTGAGCAGCTCCTTCATTCCGGGAGCTGGTGTCTCTTCACCAGTCTTCTCCCTCTGAGGAAATCCTCGCTCTCTTTTCCTCCGTCATCTCAGGACAGCCGGGAGAGAAGAGCGGCCTCAGAGGTAATTAAAAGTGACGAGGAGATGCTGGTAATAAGAAGTCACTTATTTTGGGTGCAGAATCCGAGCTCAAAAGAGAGAAAAAAAAACTTATAAAGCAAGAAAGTGAGCGAACCAAAATAATGGTCTGAAAAACGAATTATTCGTACAAATTTAATTAGATTTTTTAAAAAATTAACACTGATTGAGTCCTGTAGCTAGAGATTTTGCACTTCATTTTCTGGACGGGTTTTCATACAGTGTCAAGGTTGCTTGCATTGATGGCGTTCCAGCCTGCTTGCAAATTTAGCGTTTGAAGTTCAGTGCTCACTTAAATGTGCCGCTACTTGGCACTAAATGTGCTCTGATTTTCAGATGAGTGAATAATTATTATTATGAACAGCGTGTTTATTATTATAAACAGGCCGCTAATGAGTCCCGTTTGTCAGGGATCCAATTTTTTTTTTCCTGCACTTCTTCAGAAAAGAGGGTCAAAGCGTGCTGAGTTGACTGCTCTCATGTGCAATTACTCAAAAATGATTCATAATTATGTCATCATTGCATCTGCTTCTGCAGAAAGGTTTCTCTTCTTAAAGGTTAATAACGAAGGTCAGAGAGACACATTCGCAGTAGCACATCTCGACAGATAAAATGACCTTGGATACTTATGGACAGAGGGAGGCAGCTGGGAGGGCAATTGCTGCCTGCCTTTGGTATCCCCGTAGTCCTTTAATACATGCAAAAGGATACATAATGTGTTTATACATGGATTGAAAAAAAAAAAAAAAACAAGCTCTCAGGGCTGCCCTCTAGAATGCCCTTCCTGGAGATACCACATGATGTATTGACCCCCTTGGTTGACTATATATCTCATAAAAAACATGATGCATTACTCTGTAAGGTGACTTTACAAGGGAAATGTGGTAAGGTGCCCTCTAGGGTGCCCCTGTGGATGCAGTGGAGAAGATGCGATTCAGTGCCCACTACAGTGCCATTACAATGGACAAAACCAATGCCTTGAAGGCACTTCTATCATGATCGTTCTAGGATGAGCTGAGAGTGTAGAATTTGCGATGCAATGCTTTATAGTCTCCCTTATACATGAGAAAATGTGCTCCTAATATCAGATGTCCCTGCTATTGGAGGTCTAATAAGCAGCTATAATTTTGAATATCTTTTGCCTTTTGGAATATATGATACCTGCCATATAGGCAAGAAAATATGATCTTTTGATCTCAAGAAGTTCTACTTGCAATGTAAACAAACAAAGTGCCCTTTAGGGTGCACGTTAAGGACTAGGATGCATTATAGGCTCGTCTATGTATGAGAAAACTCACTCTTACTATCAAATGGCCTTTTACTTCTGAGGACATTTCACTTCCTAAAGCTTCTCTTAATTTGTTCACAATGTCCTGTTTCTTTGAACACCCGGGGCGTAAACACAGCACACATCCGAACACCTGCTCATTCATGCAATTATTCAGTCAGCCAACCATGTGGCAGAAGCACAATGCATAAAATCATGGAAATGCGGGTCATGAGCTTCAGTTATTGTATTTCAGAAACTGATAAAATCTTGACTAACAACAGTCTCTGGAGTTTACACAGGAAAGCAGACATTTGGGAGCAGTTCTATGAGTGGAAATGTAAGAGCCAGACCAGTTTGGTCTGAGAGTATTTATTTATTTATTTATTTATTTATTTGGTATTTTGGTCCATTCACTTGCCATTCGGCACACCAGGCAATGGATACTCCCACCCTGGAGATACCTATATCAGTCATTTCTGCGGCAGCTACCTACAGTAAGGGGTTGGGTTGCCAGCTTGGCGCTCAATTTTCATTCGCACTTCACATTCACATTTTGGAAACGCCAATTAGCTTAACCTGCGTGTCTTGTACTGGAGTACTTGGAGAAAACCCATCAAGCATAGGGGGAACATGCAAACTCCATGCACATAGACCCTGAGGCTGGAGTCAAACCCAGACCCTGGTGGTGCATGGCGACAGTGCTAAACACTAAGCCACTGTGCCGCTGGGCTGAGAGTACGGCTGCAATAACTCAAACAAATACTGTTTAAAACCATGGTGAGAAGAAAAGCATCGCAGGAGGTGAAATGTTTGTAGCTTTCAGGTGGATTGGCTACAACACCACGAGTATATACAGTACGTGTAACTACAGTAAATATAGCTCTGATGACAGTTTGGTATACTCATCCGATTCATGAGGCAGTTATCTGGAATGGATATGCTCAGTGAGGCCTGTTGGGTCTGAGATGTAGCTCTTGAGTGTGTATTTCTTTGGGCAATGCATGGTCTAACCTTGGGGTGAATGTGGTGGAACGTCCACTCCTGGATGTTTTTTTTATTTTTATTTTTTATTATTATTATTTTTTATCTGAGTAATCTTTTGCACTTGTGAAAAAGTCCAAATTGTTTGGAAATGGTTTTATAACCATTTCAAGACTGATGTACAGCATTGCTTATGTATTTCGCCAAAACTTCAGCTTTTATAGAGATCTGCACACCTGCTGATGATCAATTAATGAAATTATTGAACACTATGTACTGTATGTGTGCTGTATTATAAAATGTTTTACTCACTGTATCCTTGACCAGATAATTCTACCCAGGTGAAAAATGGATGATTATTATGATGAGAATTATATATATATATATATATTTTATATATTATTTTTAAATTATTATTTTATTATTTTATTATTATTATTATTATTATTATTATTATTATTATTATTATTATTATTATCAGCTCAGCATATTTGAGACATAGCCATCTGCTCCTTGGACAGCATTCATCTGAATTCTTTTCTGCTTCTCTCCCCCCAGTACGAGCCATCAAAAGATATTAAAGACACAAGAGGACGGGCTGCTGCCAGCGCCTTTAGAGAGGGAGCAATAAACAACGTGGCAGTGTCAGGGATGTCATAAATCAAAATTCCGAGATGACTGCTGTTGGACATATTTCACTGCTGTGTTGTTGTTGTTTTTTTTTTCCTAGGCCCTGCATAATGGATGGAAGAGTGAATATAAAGTGGATTAGGCTCCTGACTTCAGTGTGGTTTACATTCATTTTTTTCTCAAGAGAAAAAAAAAGAGTGTGTGTCTCGCTCTTTTTTTGTCCCGTTGCCCCAGGTGTCAATGAGTTTGAGGGATAGCTTGTATTATGAGCTAGGTTTTAAGGCGAGAATGCGTTTGGATTAATAAACACAGGAACACAGTCTGGCTGTTTTTCCTCACTCTCTGCTTTGAAAGTGAGTCGCACTTCCGGGAACCTGCCACAGCTTTGACACTGGAAGCATCATCATCATCATCATCGTTATTCTTTTTATTCATCTGTTGCTGTCAACTTTGAACAAACCATTGCTCCTTGCATTGAACGCTCCATCCAGAACGCATTAAGGAGATTTCTCGGTGGACCTGCTTCCTTTAATATAGATATATACGTACACGCCCCACACTTTCACATCACCCAGAGTGCATATTATACATCGAAGAAGTATAATAGGCGGCAAGGGAGAAAAGAAATTGTAATAAGGCCAGCGATAATGGAAAGCGTCTATTGTGTACACTTGTTCCTTCTCAGGGTTGATTGACAGGTTTGTAGTGCACAGTTTCTGCAGCCAGAACCACTAGGCTGTATGTCTGTCCAGTGTGCTATTATATGCCACACATGCACACATACTGTATATATAGTAGCCACCCAGCATTTCCTGATATTTTTGCTACTAAATATCAAGGCTTTCTGAAGTCTCCAGGTTCTCCAGGTGATTTTTGGCTCTCATTTTAACTCCAGTCACTGTACTTGAGCAGTTTTAAAAGGAATGTTTTTTGTTTGTCAAGCCACACAGTAACCTATGGATCATTCAAGCATAAAAACAAAAGGCATAAACCAGTGAGAAAAAGGTGGAGATGATGACAGATGATCTGGCTGGTGATTAGTACACTGGTGATGAGGATTGCTGAGTGGTTGGAACAGATGAAAGGGAAATGAGGTTACTGCTGAGGTTGTTACATAAACAATCAATATATAAATTAGGTATTCACAATTTAAAGCCCGTCACATTAAAATATTTGTTTCCATTTCTTTAAATGAATCTACATAACTAAAAATGTAGAAATGAGGGATGGCTCAAAACTTTTGTCTACAAACAGCACACACTTACAGGAACCACAGTTCAACTGCCTGCTGCCTCATCTATCCATTTCCTCTCCTGCTCTTTTTATTTTCACTTTCTTAATAATTTTATTTTAAAAATCAGCACATGATAATTTTCTATCTCGATGTGCCTTACTCAAATACCTCCTCAGGGTCCTGGAAGATCGCTTAATTAAAGGTCAGTCAGATGATATTAAATCAGCTCTTCAGCATCCCAAATGGTGCAACGCTCCTAAGCATTGTTAGAAAATGAAGACTCAGAGGAGCCTGAGCTCATGAGTTCAATTCAGCAATGGTGAAGATAAGGTACAGACTTCTTCTAGCCCAGCACTAACAGTTACCTTAATCTTAATAAGTTTAAGACTGAGATGGAACTGAGCAAAGTGACAGAGCTAAAGGTCTGGGATTCCAGGATAAGACATGTAGTGAAACATTTTCAGGTTCTACTCAACCACCTTACACAAAATATATCAGCAATTATATAATTTACAGTTTTTTCCCCCCTCTCTTTCAAATATTAGATGAAGAAAAAAAAGTAAAGTAAAAAAAATAATAATTAAAATAGTAAAGTAAAGAAAATTATTAAAATTTAAAATACCTTTGGATGTAGTGTTATATTACAATTGTCAGTGATAGACTGGTGTAATATGGATCGACTCAAAGCTGATTTAGTCTTACCCAGGGGTTGACTTGTCCTTTTACCTCAGCAGTTGATTTATTGTTAAAGATGTCATCCTATTTTGTTGGTTTTTAAATACATGCATTTGTTATGAATATATATATATATATATATATATATATAAAACAGTTGCAGTAAATCTAAAAATGAAATAAACCTAAGCAGAAGCACACGGATCCAAAAGCTTATCAATGTGTGGAAACCTTACAAAGATTACATATAGGTAAACTCCTTAATTACCCCTTCAACAATTATACATTTTGTTAATTCAATAATTATCTAATTTCTCATTCAACTTATGTGCCTGCCAAAGTTGAGTGCATTAATGCTATACAACCATATCATTTGCAGCTACAAAAATAAATAAATAAATAAATAAATAAATAAATAAATAAATAAAATAGTACTGTATATTAATATACATACTGTATGTGGGTGTAAAATTCATCGGGAGATTCACACATTTTTGGATACATTTATTCAAGATCTTTGGGAATAAAGTGCAAAAGGGATGTAGAGGTCAGCTCTTCATGTGTAGAGGAAAGTGTGTGTGCATTCTCATTGGTTGGTGTCATGTGATAGGAAGGAGCTGACTAGAGGGTGCGATTTGGCAGTGACAAAATAAGGGTAATATATCTGTGTGTGTGTGTGTGTGTGTGTGTGTGTGTGTGTGTGTGTGTGTGTGTGTGTGTGTGTGTGTGTGTGTGTGTGTGTGTGTGTGCGTGTGTGTGTGGGTGGGTGTGGGTGGGTGTTATAATAATAATAATTTTCTCCCTTATTTTCTCACTGCCCAATCACACGCTCTAGTTAGCTCTTTCCTTATTCCCATATACAGTATATATATATATATATATATATATATATATATATATATATATATATATATATATATAAAAAAATATATTTTTTTTCTTTTGATTGTTCCTTTGTGAGTTATTATTTATTGCAGCATATGCAGCAGAATACACCATGCAATACTTGCTTATAGAAAATCTTCTTGATCTTGAATGTAATTTCCTCTTTTTCAAAAAATAACTTAATTGATCCCTAGTTGTGAACATTTTTATTCATTTCATTCCAACATCCTTACACTTGCAACACTGTAAATCTGCCAAATAAATGTAATTAACTGCAAATATAGAACCAGAAAGCTCATGCTGCTGAATTCATCTTTGCAGGCTAAAAACAGAGAGCACAGAGGCCCATTACTATCTCCCTAAACAGTTTACTGGAGCTCAGTGCTTTTCTTGCACCCGTATCTCATGCACAGTGGGCTGCAGCTACACCGCTTTCATCTTACAGTCCTTCACTCACTCCACTAACTGCACATTAATGCAAACTATGATGCATTCCTTTCTCAAAAAAAAAAAAAAAAAAAAACACCATCACACTACATAATTTACTCTCCCCTACCCAGCAAAAGCTTATGCAATAATCATGCGTCTCCTGTTTATTGAAAGCACTGGCTTTAATATCCCGCCACAGCAAATATATGGGAAGATGAGAATGAGGTTGCGTGTTTAAATGGAGCATTTAAACAATGTTGTCTGTGCATCTGCTGTCAGTCAAATGGGGTGGTTAAAAAAGAAAGGCTTTTACAAAATTCCCAAAGCAATAGCATAGACCTCCAACAGTCTGCCGCTGGGCCTGCAGGCAATGCTGTTTATGCCCAGAAGAGTTGATGAACATTAATATGCTCTCAGAGTAACTGGATGCACAGTATTTATTAATATTTATCTGGACAGGTTTAGGTTTTTAAGATAACTGAGAAGCTCTCTTTCCCTCTGTTTTTTATTTATTTATTTATTTATTTATTTATTTATTTTATTTATTTATTTTATTTTATTTTATTTTATATGATGCCTTGCCTCTCAGGGCCACAACAGTGTAAATGCATGTGTGACTGTGTGTGTGTGTGTGTGTGTGTGTGTGTGTGTGTGTGTGTGTGTGTGTGTGTGTGTGTGTGTGTGTGTGTGTGTGTGTGTGTGTGTGTGTGTCAGTTAGCAGGTGACAGCTTTCACACCATGTGTCAGGCTCTCTATACATCACTTGGCTTCCTCAGTTCATTCTGACGCTCTGATCCTCTACAGTTTCCCATTACTTGTACTCTAGTAGTACAATGCGTGCACATTTCTGTGCCATTCAGGCTATAAAGAGGCCGCAGTGAGGAAGCTGTTACCCGGGCACTTTGCCACTGATCTGCAGGCAAAAACACTGATGTGTCCTGAGTCTCAACATTAAGACCCCCGTATCCCCCATCATTAGTGTTTTAATTGAGACAGCCAGGTGCAAACAGCATGTTATCCAGTTTGTCAGTGTCTTCATTTTTTCTTTTTTTTTTTAATAATTGTGCCCTGCTGACAAGCAATTAAGAATTGGAAATGTGGTTTTGGAAAGTGAAAATAAAAAAAAAATCACCCCATCATGTACAGGACCCTAGAAAGTATTTTTATATTAATCACAAATCCAGTATTAAAGCTTCGTTTTGCATGGTTTTGGTTCCTGCTCCAGATTGGCACTAAAAGGATCTTTACTTCAGGAGTGAGGGTTTAGCAGCATTGTTTGCTTGCATCATGAAATATAGCTAAATAAATGAAAGGATGGCATGGCGGCTTTGTTTAGCACTGTTGCCTCACACCTCCAGGGTTGCTGCTCAAGGGGCGAAACTTATCACTCATTCACCGTCTATACCACTTTATCCTGTACTCAGGGCACACACACTGCAGGCAATTTGGGAGCAGCAATTAGTTTAATCTGCAAGTCTTCAGATTGTGTGAGGAAACTGAAGCACATGGAGGAAACCCACCAAACATGGGAAGAACATGCAAACACCTTGCACACAGAATGGGAATTGAACCTGGGATCAGCAAAAGTGATCCCAAAGCAAAAATGTGCAGTTACTCAAATGACCACTGGCTCCCAAAGTGAGACAATCCCCATAGAACACCATGTTAAAATGTGAAACTTTACAACCGAAATAACCATGTTTATAGGCTGGTTGAATAAGCATTTTTTTGGTTTCTCTATTGCTGGATTCGTCAGTGTCTAAATACTTAATTATCTCCTATTACATTAAGGCATAAAATGATGCCTAATTAGGGCCATGGCCGATTTAGGTGTCAAACCATTAGCTGCCTGCTATGCATTACTTCAGCTAACAAGCTAACTATAATTGTTGTAATTTACCTTAACACGGGAAATGTAGGAGTTGACGCAGGACAATGTGTAGAGTAAAGATGATGGAGTTCAATTAATTGAAGTAACAATAACATATAAATTAACTTTACACTAGAATATTAGAATATTTACAATATTTTTAATGTTAGAATATGAGAATATAATAATTTTTCAAATATTTTCATAACATATTAATATTTTTTTCAATTTTAAGAATTTAGAATATTATTTAAATGTATTATTAATTAAACTTTCATTTAAAAAAATGCTTCTATACGTTTCACTATTTGCATATGTGTTTTTGTCATCCCAATTCATTTGTGTCTACAAAAAAGTATCATGTAATACTCACTCTAAAAACTCATGCTTTCTACTGTATATATATTTCTTTTCTTTTTTTTCAGTTGTAGAGGGCTCTTTATTTCTCTCTTCAACCCACAGACAGTTCATCATCCACTAGGTATTAACATTCATAAAAAAGACCATTTATCTTAATAAGCAAAAGGAGAAGCTTTTTTTTTCTGTGAGGGATTGGAAGCGCTTGTTACTGGATCAATAAAAAATTAATTTACCCAGAAATCAGGACACGTTTTTGCTTTTGGGAAACAAATAAAGGATTTACTGTATTTGCTCTTTGAGAGCAAGACTGATTACACCTCTCTTGGAATTAGTGTTACTGTGTACATTGTGCGTGTTGTCCCTAATTACATACTAAATAGTGAGGCTGTTGGTTGAAATTAGGGCATCATCAGTATCACAAACACTGTCAGCTTCTGTTTACTCCTGACATGTGTTTGCCTGTTCTAAGAGAAAAGAATGTGGCTTTTAAGATCATGGCTTTTTTAAGTTCTTAAAACTGTAACAGTTTTACTAATTGAAAAGTGTAAACATGTTTAATTGATAATATCTAGAAAGGAGTTAAATAATCTACTGATTAAACTATTGTAAGGTTTGTAAAATGTTTGGAAGTAGGCATTTTTTTTTTAAATAATCATTTTAAAACATAATAAAAAGTCTTAGAATTATAAACACTTGAAATTTGTTTAGATTAAAGTATTTTGTTGTTGTTGTTGTTGTTGTTTTTTGCAGATGTTAAATGCTTAATTATAATAATTTGTTTTAAAAACATAAAGCTGCTGAAATTAAAAATATGTGGGAAGCTTGTAAACCAAACACTTTCTTCAGTCCACACTATTTTTAATATATCTTTTAATTAACATGTCGTTTTTTGTTTGTTTGTTTGTTTGTTTGTTTGTTTGTTTGTTTGTTTGTTTGTTTCAGGATAGAAGTCAGCTGCTTAACCCTTAGAATCTAAGCAGCACAGATATGTGCTGACAACTCAGCCTAGTTCAATAACAATAAAAATAAATAAATAAATAAATAAATAAATAAATAAATAAAAGCCTAAAAAATAAGCCTTTCTGTTGTGTATTAATGGGGAGACTGCAAACTGTGTATTTGGGTTTTCTAATATGTCCGGTAGACCAAACCGGTAGTTGCAAAAATGTAAAACTTTTTTTTTGTTGTTGTTGTTGTTGTTGTTATAGTAAAACTGAAAACAACCATAGCCATTTGTGACCCAGTTTCTATTTTTTAGCTCAGTCTTGTTCAGAGAAGTTGTTATA
>JAAGKR010004703.1:27538-57773 GCA_011419295.1 Clarias macrocephalus
AGGAATCTCTTGCCAGCAGAGCAAAAATAGTCTGCTATTGATCAAGAGGCTCATGCCATGATATGGGCATTAGAGGAGGTGAAGTATCTAGTGGGGTAGCATTTCACCCTGGTGACGATTATGCTCCTCTACAATAAATGGCAAGAGCTAAGGACTCCAACCCTTACATCACCCTCTGGTTCCTCTCACTGCAGAATCATTCGATCTTGATCCTGCACAGGTCTAGAGTCCAACATGGCAATGCAGATGGCATATCCAGATGCCACAGTCTCTTCTTGTCACTCCAGACAAACTCGAAGCAGCAGAGGTTACTGTGATGGTGAGTCAACAGTCAGCACCTCTAAACATGTTCATGCTTTAGCAACCCTTTAGCACCATGGCCAGCTTCAAGGCTCATTGAGAAGGGGCAGTCTGCATCCACTCACTTGGGCTGGCAGCACGTTTTTACTGTTGTGTGTTCGGCACGGTGATGTAGTGGTTAGCACTGTCGCCTTGCACCGCCAGGGTCTGGGTTTGATCCCCGGCCAGGCTCGATTCCCGTCTCTGTGTGCATGGAGTTTGCATGTTCTCTCCGTCCTTGGTGGGTTTCCTCCGGGTACTCCGGTTTCCTCCCACAGTCCAAAGACATGTAGATTAGGCTAATTGGTGTTCCCAAATTGCCCTTAGTGTGTGAATGAGTGAGTGTATGTGTGTTTGTCTGTGCCCTGCGATGGATTGGCACAGTGTCCAGGGTGTACCCTGCCATGTGCCGTAATTCTCCTGGGATAGGCTCCAGGCCGCCCGTGACCCTGAATACAGGATTAAGTGGTATAGATGATGAGTGAGTCAGTGTTTTCGATTAGCCCTGCACAAAGATTTAGAGTATTTTTAATGTTAACGTTCTAGCTGCTTTAATGTCAATGCTAACAAGTATTAACCTGTCAACTACGGTGGTACCTCATCATACGAATTAAATCTATTCTTGAGGCAAGTTCTTAAGCTGAAAATCCGACAATTTCGAAATAAAAAGTGGCTCCATTTTCTTCTGATGTCTTGCTTGATAACATATAGTGGAGCCACATAATGGGATTTTATAAATGTGCGAATATATATATTTTTATATGGAATTGTATAATTTATAACCTGTTCCCATATGATATCTTGCCCCATCAGTTATTTTCGATCTATATTTTTACTCTCATAAAATTTTCTCTCCAACTCACAAGAGAAATCCCAGTCACGCAAGGGGGTCAACTGACCATGTTAAAAGGGAACCCGAGAGGCCAATGCCCCAATGTTATTTATACACATACTGTACAAACGGTTTTCCCAGAGCTGCATAGGACTGTGACTCTTTGCGGCTGCATCAAAATTGAATTACTCACCATTGGGACAGGATTACAGGACAGGAATTTTTTTATCATTGTGCTCATGGATTGACTCATAAAGCCGGTGAGATCGATACAATACTCCCGCACACCCACACACACAAAAGTATACAGGATTTGGGACTATACTGTACATCCATTCACATACACACCAAAATTTTGTATATAAGTGTGATTAGTCGTACTGTGCACTGCAGGGTCTGTATAATAGACATTTGAGTTTATATTGAGTGTTGTTTGAGTCTTTCCTGTTGTTTGAAAAGACGGGATAAAAGTCCAGTGTTTGAGTAATGTTGAATAATACATTTATATGACTGTTACAAACATTTTTGGGTCCCATGTTGCTGTGTCTTTACTAAATCTTGCAAAAAATGCAAAAACAATATTATATATTATTATATATTATTAATTATTCTATAATATTTTATTCCCTTAGGTTTCCACTAATGCAAACTGCCAAAACTGCTTTGCATGACAAACAAATTTTAGCCAAAACCATGGTTCATAAGTCAAAAATTTGCAAGACAGGATGTTCATCTGCTGAAAGACTACTGAATAAGGTATATGGTTTATTAAAAAAAAAGTTCATTAATGAATTAAACAAAGCAATAAAATACTGTGATGCCCCTCCATGTCAGTTTGCATGTGTACTACTGAATCACAGATTATTTTTCTATAACACCATGCCCTACTTATTCCTTTCATCAGATATCAATTCTCAATTCAATTCTCCTTCAAATTTGGTTTTTATTTTTAATCTTCCCACAGGACTCAATTTGTATGAAACTTTATGGAGGATCATTTTAAATTACTCTCAGTTTCAGGCCTGAAAAAAAAAAATCTTTTGAACAATGTGCCACAATGAGCTTTTTTGAAACAAGACATAATCACTGCATTGCAGAAAGTTCAAAACCTCACCTCCATTCCTTCACCTGTCTTCAACACTTACTTTATCCTGGTCGGGATTGAAGTACAGACACAACAAGCCTGTCTCATGTTTTGTGTGAAATGGGTATCAGGTAGTAATATATATAATATCATCTGCAATGTCAGCCAAAAGGCCAAGTCCTGAGATAGTGGCTTGAAATATTAAGTTCTTGAAATTACAGGTAGTTTGCAATCACATGACCATTATGATGCATGGCATCTTTCTGCAGGGCAGAAAGTGAAAGCAGAATGTGTGAAAAGAGCTTTTATACAGTATGTGATATTTTTATATAACAATTATTCCCAATATCCTGGAAAACAAGCAAGTTACAAACTAACTATACAGTATATTCTGTATATTCTGAATTGTATTAATTGAATTGATTTTTTTTTGTAAACCTGCAAGTGTAAAAGCATTAAGTGAAACTTTTGGGCATGCTGTAAAATACATCAACCTGCAAGCCGTTGTTCAAATCTGAAATTCAAGTTGTATCCTTCCCATGGTATGTCTCAATCCTTCAGACCTTCTTCTCAGGACTTGTGTGGCCACTCTCTTAGATCTGACCAAATCCTGGCTGTTTGAAGACTTCTCTGATGCTGTGTATCGATTGGCTTTTACTGAAAATGCTATCCTCGAGCAGGGTTTAGATAAAGTCCATGTTTAGTCATTGCGATCTTTTTGTTATACTTTTCAGTCACATTTTTCTCTTTTCATATGACTTTATTTTATGAAAGTTTGAACCCTGAAAAGTGTGTGGTTATTAAATCCATAAATGTATTAAACATACCAAAAATATATGTTTTTTAACAACATTTAACACTTTAACAGCAGGTTTTTCTGTCTTAGGATTTTTTTTTTCATCTTGTACCACTCTAGGAAGAAATCAGAAGACATTTTATCTAAAAGGTCCATGGTAGAAAGTCCTTCCCTTTGATTTCAGAGGCTTCTGGTTCTCAATTGGATCATTACTGTCAAGGTTGCACACTTAAAGCCAGGGTTGCTGGTCCCCTAATGTCCACCTCTACTGGCAAACCAAAAGCATGAGACATGAGATCAAAAACTCGTCATCGTCTGTGCCGTCTCTGAGGAAAATGGCTTTAAAAAGACTCGGCTTCAGAACCTTGCCTTCAAGTTATTATCGCATATTTCTTCTTGATCAGAGAGCCTGAAACATCAGCTATATTTTCCTTTTCGGAGATGATTGAAGATGAATGTGATGTGCTCCTATAGGTTACTCAATATCTGTCAATGTCTGTTTCTAAATAACTAAGCATAGGTTTTTACTAGAATTGAAAGATTATTTTAAGTATTGTAATGGTTAGTAGTTTGTAACAGGAGTGAGGCTCATCTTAGCAGAGTCATAGAGAGTGTGGGAGAGTGTCAGGAGTCGTAAGAGTTTCTTTTACAAAGACTGTATAGCAGTGTGGAAATAAAAACGTGGGGAAGAGGAAAAAGATGAATGAAAAAGAAAGTGAGTGAGGGATCAGTGTGAGAGGAGATAAAAGGATGGATGCTTGTTTGGTGGACATTGCGCTCATCAGGTACAGTATATCAAAGATGTATAGCTGTAATGTTAAATTTTCCAACATGGAAATTTTTAAGGTGAAAGGGCTTCAGGATAATAGTTTTTTCCCCCTTGTCATATTAACATAATCAAATCAATAAATAGATAGTTACTGAGAGAATGACATAGTTATAGCTGCCCGAAGTGATATATTTTGCTTTGTGGACATTCTATAACATTTGATGTAACTCTACTACTGTAGACAAAACATACAGTATAACAAATAAGATTGCAATCATTGGCAAACTTGCTTTAATATAAGAGGAAAGAAACACACCAAGGTCTGCTGTTATTGCAATATAATCAACTTAGCAATGTTGATGCACATAAGTGCCTTTTTAACAACTGGTCTGATCTCACAGAAAAGTCAATGCAGCACAATCACCAAAAAAGTCAATGTTTGATTTATACAAAAGTATTAAAAACTTTCGGCACTGCGGATTCTTGGCCAACCAGACAAAGAAGCCATGGCCATAGTTCTGGGCCCATATTCACAAAGCTTCCTAAGCCTAAAAGCTGCTCCTAGTGATGAAATTCTAACAAAAATCTTAGAATTATGGCATTTTCTTAGAATTTTCCCTTAAATTTAGGATTAAATCTTCGTAAAGATAAAAATAATTCACAAAACATTTTAGCCCTAAAAACAGCTCCTAAGGTAAAAATTTTTGAGAATAGAGATGAGGACTTTTAAGAGGCTTAAGAGTTTCTATAGCAGAGGACAAAATGGCGGAAAGAAGGAATATTCTTCATAAACTGAATGTAAAGCTAAAAGTAAACACTGCTCTTCCCAATTTGGTTTTCTTGTTCTTTTACTTCCTTCCATCTCTCTTGGAATGTTGACTACAAACCACCCAAAAGTGCAACTTAAATAAACTGTCCTGCAGTCATGTAAATTGGTAAAAACTGAGCCATTTGCTCCCATCAATCTGAAATGGATTACAAGTAATAAAATCAGTTTAGTAAATAAATGTCCTGGGCCCCGTATGCACAAAGCTTCTTAAGCCTGAAAGTTGCTCCTAGTGATGAAATTCTAAGAAAATCCTTAGAATTATGACATTTTCTTAGAATTTCCCCCTAAATTTAGAACTAAATCTTAGTAAAGATGAAATTAAAAAAAAAATTCACAAAATATCTTAGCCCTAAAAACAGCTCCTAAGGTTTAAATTGTTAAGAGAAGAGATGAGGACTTTTAAGAGGCTTAAGAGTTTCTATAGCAGAGGACAAAATGGCGGAAAGAAGAAATATTCTCCAAACACTGAACGTAAAGCTAAAGTAAACGCTGCTCTTCTGTCTAATTTGGTTTTCTTTTTGCTTTACTCCCTTCCATCTCTCTTAGATTGTTGGCTACATACTATTGAAAAGTGCAACTTAAATAGACTATCAATCATGTAAATTGTAAAAGTTGAGCCATTTTGCTCCCATCAATCTAGTAAGTAATAAAATCAGTACGGTAAATAAATTTGAGAACTTAAATATAGTAACTACTGTGTGGAAATTGGTGGCTTCAAAAGTAGACACATTTTCAACTTTGGTTGTTTAATTATCTTTAAGACATTTAGGCTAGAAACTTTGCATGAAGTAGTCTGTATTCATGATTATACAAATTCTTGATATACAAAATTATGATTTCACTGTCTGTTCTATTGTCATGTATTCTGTTTTCACAAAGAGCACATTTCAAAACCTTTGCAGAGGCCAGAGGTAATTTTTTAATCAACCAATCACAGTTCTTGAATTGCTGCATCATCCCTAGCAATGGAGTCAACCACACCTCCTTACTGAGATAAAGGTTTTTGTACTTTCCTTACTCAGAGTTGCTCTAAAAAGTTTCCTAAATCACTTTTAGTCTAGGACTCCCAGCTAAGATATGAGCTCTTTGAGAGAGTTCTAAGCAGCTTTGAGAATACGGGCCCTGGTCTCCAATCTCCCCAGATCCCAATCTCCAATGGATGTGCTGAACAAACAAGTCTGATCCATGGAAGTCCCATCCCACAACCGACATTACCCAAAGAATCCCTGACAAAATCCTGGTGTTAGACACCACAGCACCTTACCTAGGTTTACTTCGCTCTTTAAAAGGGAGGCATGGAGTTCAGTCAGATTTTAGGAAGTTATGGCTAATCATTGCAACCCATTACCAAAAAGAAAACCAGCCGCTGCCTTGATGTTAAGGTCTTCTTCTCAGGTGGAATTGGCGCTGCACCAACTGGAGAGCAACAATAGCGCTGTTTTGCTGCTGTTTTACTGGACACCCCGCCGATGCAGAAGGAAATTGATACAATGCCTAGGATTCTGGCTTGCCATCACCACTTCTGGATTGCTGTAGCCACACTGGCTTTGTCACATTTGACTCCTACCTGTGCCTGCACTAAAGGGACTGGGTGGGGCCAGCTGCTCGCCACTACAAACTAAGCTAAGGAGCCTGCAAGAGCTGCTTCCGACTTCCACATGCCTCCACTTCACACCTTTCATCTCTTTCTTTACTTTTTCCTCATTGAGAGCCTGTCCACACGGAGACGCGTTTCGCTGTATACGTATAAATTTTTTATCGTATTGGCGTTTCGTCCACACGGATCCGGCGTTTTAGGAGACTGAAACCGCTATTTTATGAAACTGGATAAATCTGAAAACGACACCCTTGCGGTTTCGTGTGTACAGCCAATCCGTATATTTTGTGAAACAATGATGTCATCACATCACGTGTCGGCTGCGTCACACGTAACAGCAACAACAATAATGGCAGACTACATGATTGTGTTCGTGTTGCTACTAAAAAGCCTACTAGATTTATTACAGCAAAATCTATTGCTTCTATGCAACTGTGATGAGCAACAAGCGATATACAGGGCGCAAGGTTATGCACATGCTCAAAGTTTTCTTCTCCATGTATAGTGCATCTCTATAGCAGAATTACAGCGCCCCATACTGGTCTGGCATATATACTACACCGTTTTCAGTGGTTTCGCGTGTACGCAGATCTTTCTTGAGACGACGCCGAACGAGGAAAAAAAAATGATCGGATAGGGAACGCACTGGCTTCGTGTGGACGGAGCCTGAGTCCCCATTCTTCCTTATTTCTCTAACCCACACAGATTTGAGCAAACCTTTTTTTAAAGTTTAAGGACATAATTAACTTAATAAGACTTGACTATTTTATAATGATTCGTTAGGCAGGTCAGAAAGATTGTATTAAATAATCTGACTCTTCAAACCATATGCTAACTCACAATAACAAATGTCGAATTACTGTAGTTTCTACTAGTTACAAGCAGAGTAAGGCTATTAAAAAAATATCAAAGTGCTTCCAGCCTGCAATTTCCACTTTCAGAAATGGCATTAACCAGTGGACAAGACATCTCTCAGATAGATAAATAAAGTAACAACAACAACCACAACAACAACAGTCAGTTGTTATTTTAAGACACAAAGGTCAACTGTACTGGAATAGTTCTTTGATGAAAAGTATTGTGTCAGGTGCCTTTGCAAAACTCATCAAGCACCATGATGAAACTGACACTCATGAAGACCTTCCCAGGAAGGCAAGACCAAAAGTTACCTCTGCTGAAAACTTCTCTCAGAAATCACCAATTAGCAAACAGCACCTCAGATTAGAGCCGTTATGAAGGCCTTACAGAGCAGAAGTAGCAGCCACATCTCAACATCAACTGTTCAAAGGAGAGTATGGCATATCTTGAATGCCTGAAAAAAAAAAATACAATTTGATGAAAGAACATCTTGGTCATTTTTAAGCATGTGGGTGACTTGATCATGCTTTGGAGTGTATAGTGGCAGCAAGTAGCACAGCATGTACAGTATTTGGATGGAGATGGATGGAGATGGAAGAATGGATTCCAGTAACTATTAGCAAATTCTGGAAGCAACTGTCAGACAGTCAGTCAAGTAACCAAAGGTGAAATTAAGCTGGCTTTTACAACAGGCCAATAATCCAAAACGGGACTCACAATCAACCAACAACTACATCAAGAAATGCAATGAAGATGAATATACAAAATAATCTTCACACATGTATGGCTTTACAATTTCCTGAATTGAACACCAATGGAAATACAGTGATGTCCAAAGGTATTAAGGCAACACTTGCCATGCACTACTGTACTTCTCCCTGTGCACAAAACATGTGATGTCACTAATTAGTTGTAGCTTATCTGCTGAAGAGCTTTGATGATTAACTGAAAAACTAGTGGCTTTGGGGCAATGCTTTGAGCTTCTAGACACATGGCCTGGGTCACTCCCAATCCTAAACCCAAAACTGTCAGACAATGAGGTGAAGAAGGCAGGTAAGAAACCGTCTTCTGGACATGATCTTCAGGAAGTAATCAAGCAGGCTATAGAGTGACTCTGGAGTATTGCAGATGTCTTTTTGACTCTATGTGGCAAGTTTTGTTCAAATAAATGATTCCATACTAAATATTGATTGTTGTATAGCATTTTTTTTTACTTAAAATGAATAATGAATCATACTATCTTGAATTGCATTATTCTAATGTGCATTCGATTGTCATTAAATTGTCAGAATGTCATTAATTTATACGTAGAATTTCAGTTTTGTCTCAATATTTTTAATAGACCCTAAACAGGGTATCTCAGTACTGGATATCGTCTGCATTAAACAAGAATGGAAAGATTTTACCAACATAATTGGTAAGCTGGGAAATAAGTTTTTCAAATGTAAAGCAATATTGCAGTAATATATATAGAGATAAAAGCTTTTTTTTTTTTGTATATAAAATGTAAGTGTGATGCCTAAATCTTTACATAGAACTACCGATTAGTGTGTTAGCTACAATAGTTCTTACTATCATGCTAGTATAATAACAAAACACCCCTTTTAAATCATTTCAAATGTTTAACTTCCTGATTCCCCAGGATGCACAGTCTAAGCAAAGTGTGTCTTGGACAACAAAATGTTATATATAGTTGAGAAAACAGAAGTTGTTTGATGTGTTTTGAGCTTTCTGTGTTCGCCTGCCTCCGCTGCACTCCCAAGGCCAAGAGATTAGGCCACTGATCTGGAGGAGTAAATCAATTAAGCTAACACGCCTTCACAATCGATAAACAGCAAAGCTCCCATCTATATTTCTCCTCTGCTGTTCTGTTATTGTGTATGAATGCCCTCCAAAACACCCAGTCCTTCGGGTAGATGTATAGGGAAAAAAAAAAGGATTTTTATTTTACTTGTATGTCCATGATTTGTACTGTAGAAGAAGTGCAATGTACAAAGGCCAAGGTGCTGAATGCAGCTGAATCAAAGCCAGGATTACAGAATGACTGTCCATAGTCAATACAGTATATGAGGGTCTTGATTTATATAACCTTTTTTTTTTTATATATTTTTTTTTTTGTAAAGCTGTCTGCCTTGTCACAGTCTAAGCATTTGGGACAGACATGTGTCTGTGTCTGTGGCAGGAGCAGTCAATGAGACATTGATTTAGGTGTCTGAAGTGAAGGACTGATGGATGGACCTGATTTTTTTTATTTTTTATTTATTTTTTTATTTTTTTTACAGAAATCAAATCATAACCCGAAAAGAGTAATAACTACAGAGGAAAATCTAATTATTTTTTTCTCTTTTTTTCCCACTGGAGATGTCACCATGAGGCCACTTTTTTTATTTTCAAGACTTTTATGGTTCAGTCGTACTAATCTAAAATTGTGCGCGTGCATGTGCACCTTTCTTTAAAGGTTGAATAAGAGAATATCAAAAGGGTGAAGCTGTGTGGAGTAAATGTGCTCTTTTCTGCTGTTCCTTTCGGAATGAAAATAAGTGAATGCACTAATTAATGCATAAACTTTGGCTTGTCCTAATGAGTCCCAAGACTAATTGGTTGACGGATATTTTCACACTACAATTTGTATTATTGATTGTAAAAATTATAACTTTTCTCCTCATTTCCTCACAGCAAAGCTTAACACCCGTAACTTGGCACTCTGTCTTTCTGCTCCTGCGGAAGGCACAATTCAAATGAAAATGAGAAAAAAATGACAGAAATCTGTCGCTGCCAGGTAGATCACCCTGGGAGAAACAAAATTAGCTCACATTCCTTTCTTCCTTCAGTTTATTCTGGAAGATAGCTGTGTATCAGCATGTGTTTAGCTCTTAGCTCTTAGAGACCATATGGCCCTATGATTATAAGAATGCATAACAACTGTTTGGACATTTTTTGATTACATGGTAAGTTTTTTTTATTTTTTATTTTTTTAGGTTAATTATGCCACAATTTCATGATTAGGGTGCAATTTGTTTCTCACTGATATTATATGAATTAATATGTATGTTTAGGTAAGATAAAACATAATGTGCTTTACAAGAATCTACAGTATTATGTGCATGCTTCAAACCACAGGCTTGAAACTAAATGAATCCATGCCAGCACTTATAAAACAGCACAGCACCCAGCATAGTTATACTACTGTACTGTAAGTGGTTATATTATATATACAGTAATATGCTTTCGGCGGCACGGTGGCTTAGTGGTTAGCGTTGTCGCCTTGCACATCCAGGGTCTGGGTTCGATTCCCATCTCAGAGTCTGTGTGCATAGAGTTTGCATGTTCTCCCCTTAGTGCTTAGTGGGTTACCTCTGGACAGTTCTCCCACAGTCCAAAGACTTGCAGACTAGGCTAATTGATATACAGTATATGTGTGTATCTAAAGACTTATACATAATCATATCTATTGTTATGTAGCATAAGCAAGTCATTGATGTGGAATCAATGCAAACTCCCCACGAAGACGGTAACACAGGACTGCGTGTGTGTGTGTGTGTGTGTGTGTGTGTGTGTGTGTGTGTGTGTGTGTGTGTGTGTGTGTGTGTGTGTGTGTGTGTGTCTATAAGTAGTAAGTTTGGACTTCTCTTTTCTCTATACTCTCAGAGGCACTGACTGGAGCAGCACAGTGGAGGCGTGACCGGTGTCCAGATGGTCGCCTGACACACAGTTGTGTGTGTAGGAGTTGATCATCTGCTGCAACAATAATGACACATCATATTCCCTGGTGAAGATCGGCCACTCTCCGGAGAGTCCGCATCACTGCCGAGATGGGTTCTGCTCATACAAAGAACCTTTCTCTGGCTTCTTTGATCCGTGAGAGCCTCAGGTTAATAAACTGGAGTCAGTACAGTCTCACATCAGTGACCTGGACAGGGAAGCTGAACCCAACTCCACCCCCTCCCCCCCCCAGTCGTTTTTTTTTTTTGTTTTGTTTTGTTTTCTTCTAAGCCACCCTTTTCTCCTAGGTCATGAGATAGAGATGCAGCAAGAGAGAAGGCTAAAACGTCACTGTCTGGTCTAACCTGCTGGATGAGTGATTAATCATCGGTCTATTTTATTACTCATCAGGCATCAGTTGTCTGAAAAATCTCGATGCCATTCTTGGCATCAAGCAAAGAAGTAAATCATGATGAGTGACTTTGGGTTAGAATTATAGATAAGTGTTGCCGGCTCTGAATAGACAAGTTTGAATGGAATTATCTTTAAGATTAAGTCTTCCTAGATTTTCTGACCACTACTAGATGATTCACGATATTCTTCCTTCTATGTAAGGAATAGAATACTTAGGATAGTGCTGTTATGGTGTGGTGGCATGGTGGTTTAGCATTGCTGTCTCACAACATCCAGGCCTGGAGGGGTTGAATCTTGCCTCAAGTCTGCATGCATAGCGTTTGTATTGTATATCCAGCCTTATTCTTGGTGTTTTTTATTATTATTATTATTATTATTATTATTATTATTATTATTATTATTATTATTATTATTATTATTATTTTCCTCACACAGTTTCTATACCACTTATTCTGTAGAGGGTCAGGAGGAGCCTGGAGCCTATCCCAGGGAACCCATCCCATCCCGATCCTACCCATTTACACACTATTGGCAGTTTGGAAATGAGAATTAGTCTATTCTTTAGGAGGAAACCAGAGTAGCTTGAGAAAACCCACCAGAAGAAACTCCACGAAGGTACTCAAACCCTCGACTCTAGAGGTGCGAGGCCATAGTGCTAACAATTGAGTTTTTTTTTTTTTTTTTTTTTTAAGATTTTTAGTTATTACAATATAGATGAGAATGAGCACATTGCTTAAAACCTTGCACCACCTTAATCAACACTTTTTGACCAAACAGGATCTAGGCAATGCTACAGCACTGCAGACATATCAACAGATCGCACCGTGCGGTAACAGAGAGAGGACGAAAGCCGGAAATGTTCGACTTTTCCCATATTAGCTTGTAAGTGCTTCCTGGACTAGCGAAACTGCCTGTTCATTTGCGATGTTCATGATGTGACACTTTCGACTGTAGCATCACACCAAGACCCATTTCATGGCTGGATGCGCTGATTGAGAGTATTAAGGGAAAGGCTAAGGGGTGTGATGAACTGACATGGCCAATAACTTTCATTACATAGCCGAAACCTTGTCTCACAGGCTAATTAATTTTCTCTGATCATCGCCCTGATGTGGCCCAGAGTGCAGGCTTAATTCTGCTCTAATCTCCACGCCTCTAAACAAAGAATGCTGGTCTTAGCAAAAGCTGGTGGGAACTAGGTTGTTTTTGTACGAGTGATTAAGTTACGTGGGGAGAAAAACTGTGTTGTGCTCCTGAGAGGCGCTGCTTTACCAAGATAAACTGCTGCATCATCTCTATGAGGGATCACAAAAATGGATTTATATAACATAGCCAAGTTGCCTATCCACTCGGCATCATTATGATAGATATCAGAGTTAACAGCTGCTTCTCCTCATCTGGGTTTTGTGTCTCAGCAAGTTTATGTTTGATGAAGTAATCACATGCACACATAAAAATCCTTGCATATATTAATATCTGATAATGAGATTTGATAAACAGAGGATCATTAAAAAAAATAAATAATTAAATCACAAATGCCTTAAAGGTAAGATCATGGCATAAAGTTGGCAGAACACATGAAATGGTTGGAGCACCACCTACTGGACAGATTTAAAAGTGCATGTTTCAGGACTGGATTAAATTCTCAAAATGTGAAACAGGAGACATAAATCTCACCATAACTGCCTTCAAACAAACAACTTTTGCTATGCACTTTGGTATTTAAAAATTAACTTGCTAGAATAAATTTCACAGTGGCTGATGCATTCCTGATTAACTTGTATATTAATCTTTAGAATGAACATGTGATCTTCACTGGTGTCCAAGTTATTTTTATTTATTTATTTTTTTATTCTTATTTTTATTTTTATTTTTTTGGCAATGACACTATATATTTTTTTTTGTGTGTGTTAGCACTGTTGTCTTGCACCTCCAGGATTTGGGGTTTCCTATCTCATTTGTAGTCTGTCTGTATGTGCTTGGTGGGTTTCCTTTTGGCACTCTGGTTTCCTCTCTAGTACAAAGACATGTGTTTTAGGTTGACTGGCATTTCCACAATGCCCACAGTGTTTAACTGGATTCATGATTGTGCTGTGAGATTGGTTGGCACCTCATCCAATGTGGTCCCACCGTGTGCCTTGAGTACCCTGGGATATACTTCAGGTTCTCTGTTGCCATGCACAGCATAAACGGTATAGAAGATAGCTGGATGGATGGATGGATGGATGGATGAATGGATGGATGGATGGATGGATGGATGGATGGATGGATGAATGGATGGATGGATGGATGGATGGATGGATGTTTTTGCTTCAGTGCAACTCTTTTACCCTTTTGCTATTTGACAGTCTGCTCATTATGATGCCAGTACTCATTCTTAGCCCATGCTACAGCACCAAACAGCAAATCAGCACCGGAATTGTTAAACGCATCACACATCTTTAGTGTGTTTTTTATGGATAGACTTTTCCTTAAGTTCTGTAGTTGTTCTTAAAGCTTTTAGGTAGACCCAAACAACATGGTACTTGCGTCCTCATTTGACAATTTAATTAATTAATTAATTGTCAAATGAGGAAGCAAGTGCATAGAAAATGCAACTGTTTGTTGTAAACTCTACAAAAAAAACATTTTATGTGTGTGTGTGTGTGTGTGTGTGTGTGTGTGTGTGTGTGTGTGTGTGTGTGTGTGTGTGTGTGTGTGTGTGTTTTGTCTCATTTGTGCTGTTTTTTTTTTTTCTTTCTATGTTTGGCACCTGGAGATTTCCTTCCTTTTCCGATATGCATATCCATACCTGTGAGTTTCCTTAATGACACAGCTTGCTTTCTGAAGCTTTTTCTGGCGGCTTTTCTTCCTGCTCCATTATCTGATTATGTGCGAGTTTGCCTGTAAAAAAAAAAAAAACACATGGGTATTCTCTTTGTATTGCCCAGGAACCACTCTTATATGCACCAGTACTCATGATTATCACAGAGGCTTACGATGGCATAGTGCAAACAGAGCACAAACACACACAAACACATTATTTCCTTCACATACAGAACAAATTACGGGAACGATTGCACTCAGACAACAGATGGTATGATTTCCTTTTGCCCAAACCTCAATGCTGGACCACTTTTAGCATTGAGTTTGGAAGAAGAAAGTGCTCTAAAAGGGCTGCTATGCCGGTATTCAACTTTAGCTTGTTGGGTACCATTGAGATTTCGGAGCACCTGAACGGTGATGGAAACAAAAATTGTCCTAGTTTTTGAGCAGAATGCAGAGAGAGTTTGCTGTGATTCAGCCATAGTCATGTCATGTTATTCTCTCTCTCTCTCTCTCTCCCTCTCTCTCTCTCGCTCTCTCTCTCAGTGGAAGCGTGAAATGCCTGTTGACGTGCTGTGAATTTCAGTCCCAGAGATTAGAGCTTGTTCCCAGGCCCAGGTAAATAAGCTTTATTGCACCAGTACAGTTTCACAACATAACTAAAATTGGATGCAAAATGCACAAAAAGTTCCTTTCTCTAAGGAACTAAAATGTTATTCTTTTGGAACTTGGACTATTGACTACTGAGTGAAAAGAGTAGCAAGATATAAGAATGTAAACTCAGTAGTGCTTTTATTTAAAAGAATTCAAGAAGTTTGATAAGAATCCATGATGATCATCAATGGTCAGAAGACAGGCAGGTGTTATTTAGTGCAATCCATAAAGCAAAATAAAGAATGTGAATAAATAAATGAAACATGTCTCTGATTTACTTATATAAAAAGAGGCTAAGAATTATGGGTGATACGTCAATACACCTTTCATACAATAGTCTGAAAAGAAATCTCGAAAAGAGCAATTTAGATGAGAACATTGACGTACTCTTGGAGATTTCCTGGAACTCTCATAGGTGCTCTCTTCAAACTCCTGAATTCTCTCTTCAATCTCACGAATCTTGGCTATGGAATGATTGGACGTCAATTCTTTCTGTACACTATTCACAAGAAGAAAAAAATCGAAACATTTTGCTCATAGCACCATAATGGCACTAATAGACACACTCCTGGCCACGCCCCAAATTCACAGGGCTCTCCTGGTTCTCGTCGATCTCGTGGAAAATTTCAAAATGAAGACATTCTCAAAGGTGTCTCTCTAAATACCTTCTGCAGTGTCAGTGTTGCCCTTTCCAAGCTGTCCTGATAGTCACGGCGTCTTATCAAGCATTCCCTGCCTTTCCTTATTCTTCCCGTACTCACAAAACCATGAGATCGGGGCATACGGTATTCCATGTTCTTGCTGCACATTCACTCCTGGCTCTTGTCAAAGCTCTCCTCAAATTTGCACACACACACACACACACACACACACACACACACACACACACACACACACACACACACACACACACACACACACACACACACACACACACACATTCTTTTCGTTCTTTACGAGATTTTTTTCATCAGACTCATGTATGTATATACAGGGTACATGTAGACAAACTAATCAAGGACCAACACAGAGCAGGTGAAGACTACAGTATAACAAGGCAATGACAGGACAGTAGCATAGACAGAAACATGTTCATGCTCATCACCATGGTAACAGTGAGTTTTCTGCTATTGTTGTTTTTGTGGATAAAGTACTTTCAGTCGCTTTTAATTTATTGAACATACAACAAATAGTTTTAGGTGTATGTTTCCATCTAATGCTTATCGTGTGTGCATTTGTACCTTATTAGAACTAAAGTTAGGTGGACTTGTAAATAATTGGCTTGATAAATGCAAAGATGCATATGGCTTGGGAAAAATGGACAGGCTGAGCTGGATAAGTTAAAGTATAGACAGAAAATATGTGAAAAAGGTGAAAGAAACAGATGTTGTGAACTAATGAGTGTAAAGAGCATTTGTGTTGCAGACTCACAGTGTGGGTTGACATATTCTTATTTATAATGCTCACATTTCACTGGTTGTGGGGGAAAAAATCATATTGTTTTGCATGACAGATTGCACAATCTGTAACTGATTCAGACAACTTTTGTGCAAAAACATGAAAGGTTGAGGATAAGGGTGAGGCTAAGACTCAAACATTTTATTATGATTTTATTTGTGTGAAGTCAAAACAAATCCAGCTTTAACACAGTTATTAATTTCCTTTATATTCATACTGATTTCTCATAGGATGTTAATAATATCATGGCACTGGAAGGTGGTGGTGTAACTCCTGATTATACGGTACTTTCTTTATAGTACTTTTCATCTTATTTCTTTTTTTTTTCTCCAGTTCTTTTGGGTGCTCAGGTTTCCACCTACATAGAGAACATTTCAAGATCCTCTGTGATTACACTCTGGGTTCACCATTATACAAGTTACTGCTGAAATTATTAGCTGCTGATTGGCATTGTTGAGTTTTCAAACATCCGATCTCGCACCTTTTTATAACCAATTTTTTTTTTCAACATGTTTTTTTTTTTTCCTTTCCTTTCTCTGGCCTGATGCATCATGTTGAATCTGTATTCTTCCATATGGAGATATATTGCCATATCTTTTTATCCATCCATCTATGAACCTTTGTAGTCCAACTAGGGACTGTGGCGGCCAATTGTATTTATTCCCATTTGTTTGACCGGGGTAGGACCCCAATTAACATTCACACACATTCACATACCACTGGCAATTTGGGAATGCCAATTAGTCTAATCTGCACGTTTTTGGACCAGAGAACGCGGAGGAAACCGACCAAGCATGGGGTGAACATGCAATTTCCATGCACACAGACCCAATATTCATATATATGAATTTGTAATATGTCTGACACACACACACACACTGATCAGGCCATAACACTACCATGAGAAAATATTACCCCCAATATTGTGTAGGTTCCTGTAGTGCCACGTGGTCAGCAGTTACGGCATAGAAACTCTGGTGCTGTGCTGTAGTAGCTGGCACCAGTACATTAGCAGCGGATCCTTTGGGTGCCATGTGTTTGGACTTGCTTTGCAAATTCCAAGGATGCCTGGTCAGTTTGGAATATGGTGAATTTGGAGGCTGGGTCAACAAACTTGGGCCCTTGCCTGCTAAGCATCATATATAGCAGGTTGTGATGAACTGCATGTCCTGATACTTTTCTATAGTGGGCATCATTGACTTTTTCAGCAGCATTGGCTTTTCTGTGGGACTGGGCTTGACGGGCTGGCCTGTGGTCCCTATATAAAGGACCCTTGGATGCCCAGTTTACTGTTATCAATGGGCGCCTAAGAGAGATCAACACATTTTCGGCTTCAATAGACACATAATACCTCCGATTGAAACACGACTGCCCCCTACAGGTAATAAAGGTCACTTTCACAGGTTTCCGTGCACTGCTGCGGCAGCTCGCGGGATCCCTTTTCTCTAAACGTGCGTTCTTAATGGCCACATCTGTAATTGTTAATGAATGTTAATGGTTTGTGATGTTAACACTATGCCTAATATGTGCACTTGAAATATATAAGAAAACTTTCCTCTGTCCATATACTACATTTCTACATCTCTCAGTGGATTCAAAAGCATAAATCGATACACATAAACAATCCCAAAAGTCAAAGTGCAGATGAATAATAAAGCCGCGGTTCACAGTGGTCATGCATTTGATTGAAGCCGATGGTTGCTGCCATGTGCTCTCAGGCTCAGCAAGGATCATAACCTCAGCTAACTTGCATACAGTAACTATTGTTGGGTTCATATCATAGATGAAAGTTTGTCTATGTGAGATAGTGATTTTGTCCCCATGCTTTTTTTTCCCCCCTCACAGCAGGGACTCACACAGCAGGGTTTCGGTTGTTTTTAGAGGAGTATGGTATTCTAAAAGCCAACTGATACATGTGTAACATTCATAAATAGCTTTAGCTTAAGTCAACATAGCAAATTTGTTACTATTGTTTTAAAGTTTTGACACCTCAAATCATTTGCAGACTGGATGGAAAAAAAAAAAAAAACACATGAAGACACACGGTTACGGAGTCTGAAAATAAATTAGACACAATGTCCACATAGAGAAACAAAAAACAGGAAAGGACGGGAAGGACTAAGGGTGCTATGCAAAAAGTGTTTTAAGAAATAATGAACTAATTATACACTGTTGTTTGGTTAGAAGGCCTGTCTGCTTTCATGTTTTATTCATAGTTTCTGTTTTTTTGTTTTTTTGTTTTTGCTTTCTTCCACCCCCCCATCTAGTTAAATGGTATTTCTTACAGGGCCTGGCATGGCAAGCCACTATGCCCTGAATTGCAATGAAGGCAAGCTGTGAGAAAGTTAAGACTTGGCATGGATTAAAAAAAAAAGGAAGAAAAAAAAGTAAAACAAAAAGGGTGGGGCTTATTAAATGTTAACCGATAGTCAAGGCTGTGGGCTCGCGAGGGTGAGAAAACATGAAGGAGATGACTTGTTTGCTGAATGTCAGTTGCCTTCACTTCTGTAATTGCTCAGCCTGTTTCTCTGTACATCCCTCACCACAATATGCGAGATAGAATTGATAAGAAAGACTGAAAAGACCAACATGCCACTCAAAGAATCAGTCTCGATCGCTCAAAGTGTCGCTTTTGTTTGCACATTTGCATGTGCACTTTATGTTGTCTCCTTTGTATAGAACTTAGATAGTTTTCTGTTCATTTAAAAATGTCAATCTGTCTTGTCTCAGCTAGTCAAGCTAATTAGGTTTCTTAGTTAGCTAGTTAGTTTAGGTCATTTATGTTGTATGGAGCACCTTGGTCCTGTATATGGTTGAAATGACAATAAAAGCCGACTTGAACTCACGGTGAAAAAGTAATATTTTTCTGTTTGTTGCAAAATCATATTCCTTAGTTTCTATTGTTGATACATCAAAATTATGTTTAATAATTTGAAAGGTATAAGATACAGTACAATTGAGATGTTTACTTTAAATGTAGAAAAGGTTTTACTGTTGCATTGAATTGAACAGTACAGTAATAAGTCATTATGTATATATCTTTTTTTTCTACAAGTTTTTCCCTTGTCTGTAGACCAGATAAACCTCCAGATAAACATGCGGGATTGATGAACTGACTTATGTGAACTATGCCAAGCAACTGAGGGTCTTATTTTGTTTTGAGCATGCATTTTAGTTGAAAGTCACTAAAAACAAATGATGGTGCTTTATAACATTGTAGAAAGTGATGTTATGGGTAATGCCCAATAACACTATAAGTATGCTTTATGTATTGCAGTTAAGGTATTATTCCAGTGGCTGTGTTATAGTGCAAGGCAACAAAGTCAGAAGTTTATATTCGCTTAGGCTAAAATCATTAAATCAAACTAAAGTTTTGGCAATTCAGTTCGGATTGTTTACTGATATATTATTTAATTTATAATTCCCTATATCACTATACCAGAGACTCAAAAGCTTGCCAACACTCATTTAACTGTGCCTTTAAACACCTTGAAAAATAGGGTTAGGGTTAGGGTTAGGGTTGGTAATAATAATTTTATGGTTTTAGAGGTTTCTGAAAGACATTAATCAATATCGTTTGAGTCAACTCGAGGTCTACCTGTGAATGTACAGTATATTAAAGCTTATCTTCAAACCTTGCCTCTTTGTTTCACATCATGGGGAAAGAAAAAATATATATTGTGAACCTCCATAAGTATGGTTCATTCATGGGAGCAATTTCCAAATGCCTGAAGGCATCACATTCATCTGTAGCAACAATGCTGTGCAAGTATAAACACCATGGGACCGCTCAGCCATCATACTGTTCAGGAGACACATTCTGTCTCGTAAAAAAACGAATGTGCTTTGATACAAAGGGTAGAAATCAATCCTGAAACAACAGCAAAAGACGTTGCGAAGACTCTGGAGGAAACAAGTACAAAAGTATTTACATCAACATTAAAATAAGTCGTGTATAGACATAACCTGAACGGCTGGTCAGTAAGGAAGAAGCCACTGCTCTAAAACCATAAAACCATAAATAAAAAAAATAAAAAATAAAACACCGTTTATGGTTTGCAGCTGCACGTGTGGCCAAAGATCTTATTTTTAGGGAAAATGTTCTCTGTTCTGCTGAATCAAAAATGTAACTGTTTGGTCATAACAACCGTGAAGCATGGGGGTGGCAGCATCCTTTTGTGGGGGTGCTTTGCTGCAGGAGGAACTGGTACACTCTGGTGAAAGATTATGTGCATATATTAAAGCAACATCTCACGATACAAGCCAGAAGGTTGGTTGGAAATTTGTCTTCCAGATGGACAGTAAGCCCAAGGATACCTCCAAAGTTTTGGCAAAATGGCTTATGGACCATAAAGTTGATGTATTGGCGTGGCCTTGACCTCGATCCAATAGAAAGTTTGTGCACAAAACTGAAAAAGCGTGTGCAACCAGGGAGGTCTACAAACCTGACCCAGTTACTCCAGTTCTGTCAGGAGGAATGGTCTAAAGTTCCACAAACATATTGTAAGAAGCTTGTGAACGGCTAAAATTACATAAAAACTAAAATAAACAAAACTTAAAATACCATATATTATTAAAAGGTTATGGCTTGTCTAATCAGTTGTTTGGCTCCATCGTCTCAAATAACTCCAAACTCAACTGGACCGGGACTGGTGACTGACAGAGTAATTAACAATGGAGCTGGAATGTCCCATGTCCAATCAGACTACATGGTTGGAACTAACGGTGGTTTAAATATACATAGCATATACAGTAATACATAGAATAGCTAAAAGTGATTCTGACAATCTGAATTTACTACCAACAATAGTTGACAAAAATCCAGAATCCATAATTATGTGTTTGCCAAAGTATGAAATAACTATAGGGATGATAGTGCTTCAGTTGCTGGTCAGTAAATGTTTATATGCGTCATCACTTACAGTAAATGAAGCAATCGCATACAGTTGAGCACAATAGAATAAAAAAGATTTAAAAGTTTTATTATTTAGCAAATGACGTTGAGTGTGTGAGGTTTTACTTTAGCTTGAGAAATAAAAAAGGGAACATAACATATGATAAGGTATTATTACTGAAGAAAAAAAGAGCTAAATAAGTTTGAAAGTGTGCACATCCAGTTATAGTACATCTAAATTTGCCAGCCGCCATGCACACTGTAACACCCCGAACACTTTTTTCTTCTTTTTTTTTTTACTGTCATAAAATAGAATATAATTTTTTTGTCTTTTAACTACACTAAAAGAAAAGCTGTACACCCACACAGTGGATGAAATTAGCTGAAATGTGTGTGTGTGTGTGTGTGTGTGTGTGTGTGTGTGTGTGTGTGTGTGTGTGTGTGTGTGTGTGTGTGTGTGTGTGTGTTAGAGAGAGAGAGAGGGAGTAAGAGAAACCCAAATATACTGTATGGAAGCTGATCAGATAAATCCCTGAGTGATTAGAAACCAAGTGGAAAGGGCAAATGGATGCAGGCATCATGTGGGACACCTCAGAGACAGTTAGAGCGCACACACAGTAAATGCTTTGAAAAAAGAAAATGGAGTGGCTCATAAAACAGTGTAGCAGATATGCATGAGGCATCCATGTGAAACTCTCTGTTCTCATTTTTTGTATAAAATGCTATTTGAGCCCAACACTTTACATCTTGACTGCTTGTAAGCTGGGGCCTTTCCTCAGATGTGCACACAATAACCAGAAAGCGAAATAGAGCGAGAAAGAGAGAGAGAGAGAGAGAGAGAGAGAGAGAGAGAGAGAGAGAGAGAGAGAGATGTGGATTGAAACAATGCCATCTTCATCTCTCCAGTCAATATGACACGAAGACAAAGATAGATGGATAGATTTTGCTCCAGGGAACAGAAATACATTTAAGTGCAACAGTTATTATTCGCCATGTAGAAAAGGTTCAAAAATATAATAATAATAATAATAATAATAATAATAATAATAATAATAATAATAATAATCTGTTCAGGTCGGTGGCATGAGACAGGATACACCTTGGACAGGGAGCCAATACAGCAAGCGCGCACACACACACACATATTCACACACACTACGGCCAATTTGGGACTGCCAATTAACCTAAAGTGCATGTCTTTGGACCGTCGGAGAAAACCGGAGTACATGGAGGAAACCAACCAAGCATGGGGAGAAGATGCAAACTCCATGCACACAGACTCGAGGCCGGGATCGAACCTGTACCCTGGACCGTGCTAACCACTTAGCCCTTTAAAAGACTTTTTTTAGGTTGGTTGAAATTCATTTATTTTCCTTTAATCATATTTAGCAAAAGGTAGGGCAACCGTTCTATTCAAAAATAATAATCCATCCATTAAAGCATTTTCACTAGTACACATTACGGTCAATTTTGGAACGGCACTTGACATAATCTGCAAGTCTTTGGACTGTAGGAGGAAGCCGGAGGGGCTGGAGGAAACCCACCAAACACGGGTAGAACATGCAAAACCCATGCACACAGACCCTGAGGTGGGAATCAAACTCTCAACCCTGGAGGTGCAAGGCGACAGTACTAACCACAAAGCCATGTGCTGCCCATTTTTATTTATTTATTTATAGGAAAATTTCGAATAAAGAAAAGGAGATTTTGCCTTGAGCATCTAAGACATTGCATGACATCTGGAAGATGTACTGTATTAAAAGGAAAAGAGAGAAATGAAAAAACATAATAATAATAATAATAATAATAATAATAATAATAATAATAATAATAAATGAACTTGACATGAGAAAAACTATTTAGGAAGTTACTAGTTATTAAAAATCATATAATTAAAATGTGATACTTTTGTATAATTTTTGGGAGGTATGGAAACCTTTCTATTAAAAAAAAAAAAGATAATTCTTTAATAAAAAAAAAAAAACATTAAAGCATGACCCTAGTAAGTCCAGTTCTGAAGTATACAGGCCATCATTAACTACACTCAGGAGGAAGAATAGGAGATAAAAATCAGTCATTATGTAGGCTATGTAGGAAGAGTTCTGCAGGAGCTGGGGGTTGCAATAATGATGGGACTCGAGACTTATGTGTGGAAGGCAGGAAAGAAAGACAAAATAGGATGAAATAGAAACAAGGTGGGGAAAATCTTTTTAATGTTGGCACTAATCTAATAATTTTAACTTTAAGCTAAGCTAAAGTATATACAGTATAGTAATGCAACTGTAGTCTAACATCATTCTGGCGGCAAAAGAACATCTAAATAGGAGTTGGATCTACAGTAGGATTGGGGCTTGAGAACGAGCAAAACACCACGGTGACACAATAAGATGTAACTCAGGAGTCATCCAGGGATCTTGAAGCTGTGAAGCAGACATTATTAGAAAAAAAAAAAGTAAAATAGTGTGCAATATGCAGTCGTATATGACACAAGATAAACATGTATATGCTCCACATTTTTGGTGGAAATCAAAAGAATAAAAAAAAAAAATCATAGCAGGCCTGAGAACAAGGTAAGATTGAATTACATATGATTAAAAATCAGGTGAACAGACTATGATTATGATCAGGGACAGTAGAAACACTGGGAAATACAACTGCATGCGCAACTGCACAACACGGCTTTACAAACAAAGGGGAACATAAGGTGTGTATACACAAACTAATCAGGGGAACCGAGGAACAGGTGCATACCATCAGGAGAACAGAGCAGCAAAACTGAATACTGAGAAGCAAACAAACACGCCGACGAGATAAAACTGAGACACTGGTGGAGGAAAAATGAAACTCTTATCAATTTAAATACTGCATCTCCTTCTTTGAAAGCAGTATAAATATTCTCTAATGAATATCTTAGCATTTGCGCTGCAAGTTACTGGGCTCTTTTAGATCATCTGAGCGGCCTTTGAATCGTTTTTTGCTTTTAGGATCCGTTTTAACTTCTTCAAACCCGTTATGGAGACTGACGACATGTATTATTATTACATACTAACCCATCGCATAGCCCCCAAGCTCACACAGTTAGTTTAATCAGCATGTCTTTGGACTGTGGGAGGAAACCAGAGTGGCTGGAGGAAACCCACCAAACACGGGGAGAGCATGCAAACTCCACACACACACACACACACACACACACACACACACACACACACACACACACACATACAGGACCCAAAGGCAGAACTCTTATCCCTGGAGGCGCAAGACCAAGGTGCTAACCACTACCCCACAGTGCCACTAGGTAAACCTACCCTCAACTTAATTTAGGTGAGATATGTGTCAGTGCTGTTAATGCTTCAGGTTCATGTATTGGTTTTGCCATATTTTTCATTCTTGTCTTATCTCTACCCTGTCCTGTCATCAGGTTCATTTATTATACATGGCTCCTAATATTGCTGGCACATTGATTTAGTGGTTAGCACAGTCACACTATGGGCAATTTTTAACGCCAATTAACCTAATCTGCAGGTAGGACGAAAGCGGAGTACCTGAAGGAAACCCACCAAGCACGGGGAGAACATGCAAACTCCATGCACACAGAGATGGGAATCGAACCCGGACCCCGGAGGTGCAAGGCGACAGTGCTAACCACTAAGCCACTGTGCCGCCTTTGATCATCCTTTTCATAGTAAAATAAATATATTCGTTCTGCACATTTTCGCTCCATGTATATTATACATTTCTGGGAGCAAAATGTTGCTTCCATTGATGATCAGTGAGAACAACCATTTTTCACTTTCATCCACCGGGTCTCCTAATGAGGAAGGAGCACTGATTGGCTCACATTTTACACGTAGTAAAGCATACAACCAGTCATTGGCGGGACTAAATTCTCACAAGCAATCCAAACATACAAGGCGGGATTTACTGTATGAGAAAAGGCGAGAAGTCTAACCTAACCTAAGAAAACACCATCTTCTTCTCCACATGTCAAAAAAGCTGCGTTCTGATTAAACGATCGGATCAGCGCCCATGTAAACAGTTAAGATGGAATCTTCAACTCCAAAAGGTTTTAATTGGATTTAAATGTTGCTATGAATTATTCTTTTTTTTTTTTTTTGTGGTGTTTATCTGTTCTGTGTTAGTTTGTACATTATTAGTGTGATTGCACGACAAATGTTTTTAGCTCCTACTGTCGTGCTACTGACATGCTGACACCGCTCCAGCTTTGGTAGTTTTATTCCGATCTATTGTAGTGATGGTACTGTATACACACTGTGTGTTTGCAATGCCCCCTGTCGTTCTTTTATTATTGATGGGGTTTTTTTTTTTCTTACTCTTTATTTCCCATGGAAATAAATGGTTGAACATTTATCCCTTGTTCTCCTGGTCTGCCATCTGTCCAGAATGCTCTGCTACTGTTGAGCAACAAACATTTTGCATTCTCTTACAGAAATGCATTTCTAGTTGTTTATTTATGCCCTGTTGTGGTTTTTGGGTCTAAGCCTTAGTTCCAGTGATTCGTGTTTCGCGGTTGTGCGCTGCGTTTTCATAGCTTTATTCATATTTGATGCTTGGGTGGTGCTTTGACCCCTGTGATTACTATCATTACATTGACCAAAATAAAACACACTCAGTGTAGCTTCACTTGTGTCCTACTTCTTTCATCCACTCATTACATGTAATCAGTGTACACTAATAAATATCTGTCCGGAAAACACCATAAATCCACAAATGTGTGTGTGTGTGTGTGTGTGTGTGTGTGTGTGTGTGTGTGTGTGTGTGTGTGTGTGTGTGTGTGTGTGTGTGTGTGCGCTGAGACCAGAGCTGGAGCAGAAGGTGGGTAGGTGGCTATGTATTTTCTCGGAGAGCTTAATTATGCCGGGGGCAAAGTGGTAATGCATCACTACCCCAGAACTGTCATCTCTTTGCAATGCCACCCTCTCATTTCACGCTGTACATATTGCAGTACAAACACACACTGCGACTCGCATACACACAAACGAACAAGATTTGTTTTTGTGACATTTCACAAAAAAAAAAAAAAAAAAATCCCGAAAGCTCATTCAACTCTTGAATATGATTGTTTAGAAAGTGTAATTATGTAAAGAAAGTTCTATACTCTCTGATACGGTGAAGCACTTCACATAGACATGTTTGTTTAACATTTATGGAAGTCTCCAGTACTTTAAACCATTCGAACAATAAAAAAAAAAAAAAAAAAAAATCTAACAACAAAACCTTATTAAATATTAATATATGATGGCTGTTCAAGTCAAACTGGGATTTTTGTTTGACAAGATACTAACTCATACTCACTGTCTATACCATTTTGTCCTGTATTCTGGGTCGCGGAGGCTATCCCAGGAGACTGAAGGCATAAGGCAGGGTACACCCTGGACCGGGTGCCAATTCATCACAGGGCACACATACTGTACGTACTGTACATACACACACATTATGGGCAATTTGGGAAATCCAATCTGGACTGTGGGAAGAAGAAATCCACCAAGCATGGGAAGAGCATGCAAACTTTGAAGTGGGAAACAAACCCAGACCCTGGAGGTGTAAGGTGACAGTGCTGACCACTACGCTAACTTCCTGATTCATGTCTGTAACGCTGGCCTCCAGGGAACACACCCAATGGCCCAAACATGTGGAAATAACTTGGACAAAGGTCAGGCCAGTACAGGGAACTCCCAAACGAGTTGCTGTAATGTGCAAGTTGTGCAGTACGCAGCAACAAGTTGGGTGTTTCCCTGCAAAAACAGAATGCATTTGGCAATCAACCCAGGCTGTTTTTTTTAAAAGAAAATGGCCATTAAAGGGGTTCCTGGGAGGCCAGCGTTTCAGACATCAAGCCGGCAGTCCAATCATGACTCCATCATGTTGAGGAAATGTAATGGTATCCAAGCACTAGTGAAACGCTGGGATAAGTGCATTAGTGTAGCAGAGGATTATATAGTGAAATAAAGGGAGGATTTACTCTCAGATAACTGTGTTCTGCTATTCTGCACAATCAAAAGGCCTGCTTTGATTTTGAACATCATCATATATAACAGCATACTCTAGACTGCTTTATATCTTAGATTACAAATTCACTCACCACCGACTAGGAAAACTTGTACCCCAGATTATTTGTGCGGTTACCCAATAAGCCAATCATGTGGCAGCAGTACAATAATGAAAAGGACAAGCAGTTTAGTTATCTCAAATAATCACTCCTTATAAACCTACTCAGATGAACAGTTACTGTATTTCTCTGCATAAAACACAAAATCTTGAGGCAGATGGGCTACAGCTTCAGAAGACCACATCCTGTCAGCCAAAACTGAAATCTGAGTCTGCAGTTGGCACAGACAGTTAAAGATGGAAAAACAACAACAACAACAAAAAAGGCAAAATGTTTCCAAAAAAGAAGCACATAGAAGCACATAAACAGTCCTGTGCACTGTCATGACTGTTTTCCTGATCTTGACATGGTACATTTTGTTTCTGAGCGCACACACACACACACACACACACACACACACACACACACACACACACACACACACACACACAGTATTTTTGTTTGGAATTTTCTTTACATTATAAAAAAAAAAAAAAAAAAAAAAAAAAACATTGTTGCTGACTGCAGAGAGAAACACTTGCCAAAAAAAATCACTTTACAGATAATCCACAGTAAACCCTTATACAATCCTCTCCATACGAGGAACCTCAAGGCCAGCATCCAGCCTCTGCCTCAGCCTGCTGATTTTACGCCCACAGACTTCAGGA
This sequence comes from Clarias macrocephalus, assembly GCA_011419295.1. Taxonomy (NCBI): domain Eukaryota; kingdom Metazoa; phylum Chordata; class Actinopteri; order Siluriformes; family Clariidae; genus Clarias; species Clarias macrocephalus. The sequence continues at coordinate 55,347 of JAAGKR010004703.1, forward strand.
AGACAATAAAAGTATGAGCCCGGAACAATAGAAATACATAAGTGCCTATGAGAATCAATTCATTTGCGTTCTGGAGTGTTTTCTAAAGCCGGTCTTCCATTAAGCTAATTGGAACATGAAATATGTATATTCATATCAAAGCGGTCTGCCGAGTGAATACATGAAATATTTACTTTATCGACGTTCATTTCCATTGGCAGGCAGGAAGATGAAAACGAGTGACCTCATTTTGACAGTCGCGCAGATGAATAATTACGTGCAGCATTCTCTCGCGCAAGGATTGTGGATATTGCGTTAGACGCAACTCTTTGTGTTTCATCAAAGAACATCCCGTTGCCTCCGGTATGCTGTTTAATTCACCGCAGACATAAATAAATTGGTGGTTGCACTTACTACAGACTACGCCGAATGTTCTTTGCTGCCTCTCTAAATAAGTTTATTAAATTTGATTTAACATGTTTGGAATCATAATGGCTCGGCTCACTAACATTTAAAACTAAATGCGATTTCTACGAGCGGGTTGGTAAACGCAGCTGCAAGCTTCGCACAGCAGGCTTTTCCAGATTGCCAAGTCTTCTATTAGCAACCTTTTAAAAGGTTGTGTAGCACACATTGTAAATTGGGGTCATCGGCTGGTGAAGCGCATTCCAGATGTGGACCCAGCAGTGTATGTATTTAGCATGCGCTGAAAATAAACTATAGCAGAACTGATAAATGTATGATAGATAAATAAAAAGGAACTACAGTACCATAGTTCAGCCATTTCTGACATGAACCCCACATACTGTACTGTAGCATAATGTCTCTTACAGACAATGACAAGCAATTCTGTTAATTATTTAGCAGCTCATCAAGGGGGAAAAACATTTTTAAAGGCTTTTATGGATTATGCTGCATTTTATTTATGCATTCTAGCCTGAATCGTATATAAGCCATGACCTGCAACATGTCAAAAATATGTTGTGTCGTTCACATTCATTTATTTTCTATATCGCTCATCCTGGGTCGCAGAGCGCCTGGAGCTTATCTAACATGAGGCGGAGTACACAGAGAGTGCCAATCCATCGCAAGGCACATGCACACAAACACACTCACACACTGCATGAAAATTTGGAAATGTTAATTGGCCTAACCTGCATGTCTTCAGACTGTGCAAGGAAACCAAAGTACCCAGAGGAAACTAACCAAGCATGAGGAGAACATGCAACTCCACACACACAGAGACCTGTAGTGGGAATCGCCTCCTGGACCCTGGATGTGCAAGACTTTGCTGGAAAATTCCCAGTGTTGATTTAACTCGTTCAGAGTTCATTCAAGTCCAACTGGGACATATATACTGTAAAAACTAGATGGTTCATTCAAGACTGGGAATTTTGTCATGTCACTATTGTTACTACAGCTTAATGTGTTGTTTTGTGTTGTCTTATTATTTAATCTACTGTACTAGCCGGTAATTTTGAGTTAATTTTATATCATTTCTTTGAAATATATAAAATGTATAATATATAAAATGTGGGTTTTGATGGATACTATTTCAAAATCAACAGCAAAAAAAAGCTTTATATAATTTATTATATACTTTATATATGTATTACATAATTAGTCATGTTTTTTTTTTAAATCTCTGGAACAATAAACCAAACATTGCTTCAGTGGAATTCAGGTAAACACAACACTTATTTTTACCTTTGAATTTTTTGTACTCAGTGAAGATTAGTGAAGTGAAGAAAATCAACAATGACCACAGAATGATTGAACAATTTGTCAATGTTTTAGCTGTTGACTTTTAGGATTTGTTTGTTTGTTTGTTTGTTTGTTTGTTTGTTTGTTTGTTTGTTTGTTTGTTTTTTAATTATCTGTTTATTTGATGACTTAAAGTGCTACTGGAAAATATAACTTTAATTAACGATTAATCACTACGCATTAAAACATAAATGCCATTGTCGTTCGCATGTTAGTTGCTTATCCAGATTTTTCTAAGTATAGAATTTGTTGTAACTGGACCTTCACAGATTTTAGTCAAATACTAGTGTAAATGAGCTGCTCCTCATCTCTTCACATGAATGATTGCAGTGGATGTTTTTTTTTTTCATGCTTGAATGCTTCATTGCTGTACTTACGTGCATATTTCATAAATTGGAATATTGAATTCCAATAGAATTCCACAGAATATTTCAATAGTTGGAACAGGAAGTTGGAATTTTATCAACTTCTGACTCTTATGTGTAATTGCATGACTTGCCTTTACTTTGAAACATGCCTAAGAACCTAAGGCAGTGATGGAAACAGCACATTCACAACCAGGAGAGCGAGCGAGAGAGAGAGAGAGAGAGAGAGAGAGAGAGAGAGAGAGAGAGAGCGAGAGAGAGAGAGAGAGCGAGAGCGAGAGAGAGAGAGAGCGAGAGAGAGAGAGAGAGAGAGAGAAAG
>JAAGKR010004704.1:0-58278 GCA_011419295.1 Clarias macrocephalus
GTGATATTTTTGGAAAGTGTACTAAAATGCAATTACTTTGAATAATATATATATTTTTCAAATATATATTTCAATATATTTGCAATACAATAAAGTGTGTTTTTTTCACTGGGGAAACTATTTGAGATTTCAAAAGTATCTTCACAATTTTGTATCCCCAATGTCTTTAGATCGTATTGTCATGGTTAAATAGCAGCAGCCAACCTGTTTGCTGACTTTTGGAGATGCAAGACCTCCAAAAAGCCCCTGATGCTGGGGGAAAAAATCATTAAAACAACAATAGGCCCTCCGCTGACATCAGCACTATCTGAGCATCAGCACTACCAGAACTACAACGTCATTGTGCTGACGTCACAGTGCTTGGGCCCTAATTAGACATTAAAGCGTCAATTGCATAAATAAAAGCAGATTGGAAAAATTACGTAATTCATTTGTAGTGTCTTTATTTAAGTGATGTTAAAAAAAAAATATATATATATATATATATATATATATATATATATATATATATATATATATATATATATATATATTTATTTATTTAATGTTTCTGTTTTTTTTATTATCCTTATTATATATCCTTATCTTTTTGGGGGGTTTTTTGTTAGTTTTTTGTAACTTGGCTATTGTTGGCTATTGAGCTTCTATTTTAGCAGTAAAACAGCCCTCAAGGGAGCTGGGCAGGGGTCTGGAGTCATGTACTAATTCAAAACAATAGCTCCTAGACCCTCTTGACAGAACACTGTAACTTGTAAATTATATTTCTTAGAACTATATACTCCACAGTCGTTGACAGAACAATGCCGCTGCGTTATCGAGACAAAGACTGTAGTGTAGTAGACCTTTTATCAGGAAGTGAAGGTTGTTGCCTGCCACAGGAGACAATGTTATCATGTTTCACGTTTACGTTCTGCTGTCCATCTGCTACGCTGAGATTTCTCTCAAGACCAAGAGATTTCTTTTGATGAGAGCTATCATGAAGATGGAAATGTCAGTCAGGACTTCCTGCCAAGGCAGATGCGGTTACACTGATGACCTTATTCTGCCACCTGCCAGATCAGAAAAAAAATAAATAAATAAACATCTCAGACTATCGTGTTAAGCGGCTCACCTGCCAAAGATCCAGGGAGGAACAAAGACAGATCGTTTAATTTGAGCAGCCTGGCAATGATGGAGGCAATTAGATTTTTCCATAATCATTAACTTTTGAATATTGCTCAATGTGCTAGTAACTGGGGACAATGTTATTACAGGAAGTAAATCTGAATACCAAAGAAGCAGTAGGGAAATTTCATGTTTGGATGCATGGTTCAATGGAGATATGATAAATAAAAAAAAGTTATACATATATATATATATATATATATATATATATATATATATATATATATATATATATATATATATATATATATAATCTGCACTTGAAATAAAAACACATGTTAATAGAATTGGTTTCTATGACATAAAGTCATAGTTTAAAGTTTAAAATTCTGGGTATTCATTGAAAACTAATGGCCAGTCAGTGACTTGTTATTATTATTTTTTTTTATAATAAGTTAAATGCAAATCTAATGCAACATTTTTTAACATATAAAAACAAACATTTACTAAATCCCAATGGATTTTTAGCAAGTCAATGGTTCACCTAAACAAAACAAAACAAAACAAAACAAAACAAAACAAAACAAAACAAAACAAAACAAAACAAAAAAGAAACCAAAACAAAGAATACATCAAAAGCTATCTGAGAGACTGTTTGTCTTAAATATAATAAACACGTTTAAAATTTGAATTACAAAGTCTTAAAGATCTAAGGAATGTTTGTAAACAGGCAACAATCAATTTTAAAAAATCACCATAAGAAACCAGGCTGAATAAAAGAATATACTGTACAGTATGTTGTTAAATGTGATCCTTGTTAGTTCCAGCTGTACACACTTGCATGCACACACACATGCTCATGTGCACACCACACACACACACACACACACACACACACACACACACACACACACACACACACACACACACACACTTCAAATGACCCTTATTATATTTTACATACAAATGTTGCACTATGTTCTCTCACCCACCCATTATATGAACAATAAAATGAATGTACACTTATTCAACCTACATGGTTCCTGAAGGGTTCACTGTATAATAAAGAGTTTTTAGCCTCAATAAGGGGCATAAGTGGTTGTAATTGAATAGCTTTTTTTTATTCCTGGAAACCAATCTGTTGTAGAGTTCTACACAAACCCTTTAGGAATTCACCTGAAGTTCAAACATTTCAAAGGGAATTTATGTCTCAACAGTATACGACTGCAGTACTGACTTTTTATTTATTTATTTATTTATTTATTTACCAACATTACCAGTTTCCAGTTTCAGTCATGGACAAATCCACATACAGTATCATGAGCGGAAAGCTCTATATGGCATGGCACCTAAATAATCTGAACCGCATGCATTTATTTATTTATTATGAATTTTTTTTTCACCACTATTAATAAATCAAAAGACCCCCAAACACATTCATTATAAAGTGAAAACCTAAAAAGATGCATGGACAGAGTCTGGCTCAGGGGACAGTTCAATCTCCTCCAAAATCTATGCTTGGAGTCTTTTGTTTAAACAGAAATTGATTTTGGGAAGAGCTATGTCACTTCTGAGAAATCTGGGTTGTAAAGTCATAAAAGTCAGACCTGCCGTCTGATGGAAACAATCCACTTTTGCACGGTGTTTGTTAGCAGACTGTGCACCAGGGGAACATTTGTAACATTGGAAATGTCACACAATTTGTCACTTTTGTCTCTTTCGCTATATTCTGTTTTCGTCAAGCAAACATTTCACTCCGGGCTCACGTTGTACCAGGCTGTGCCGAACATACTCAGGATCTTTGTTTGACTGCCGCAGGTTATTTATAAATATAACAACAGAACAAGTCGCTTGGTCGTGCCATTTTCGAATAATTCATGCTGCATGCCTGAAATGAAATTAATGTTCTCATTTTTGAAAGAGAACAAATGGGAGTGACAGGAGATTCAACAGACTCCACACTGCAGCCAATTTCTTTCATGCCAATTCAAACCTTTTTGTTTTGCCCAGAGCGACAGAAACATAAAGCCACTCTAAACCTCACACAGGATTTTGGTCTGTCAGGTCTGACAAAACCTGCATCGGATACTGCATACTGATCTCGGGTAACCGTCAATATGATCCACTAATGCTTATAATTATTCAATTTTATATTGATTGACAAATCGTGTTCCTGAAAGCTGTAATGATTATAGGTATTATACGAAAAGCCCAGCGATGGAGTCTGCATACAGTAACAAAGGCGCCAATATTTAGGGTTTAGTTATATCGAATTTTTGACGCAAGATGGAAAATCCAATTCACTGAAGGGGAAAGGGCACATGGCATTAGATGTTTGGTTACAATTTCTTTCACTTTGCACCATGTGAACTTTGACCTGTGGATTTACAATCAAAACTGGAGGGGAAAAAAGGAAAATGGTGTTAATGGTGGATAAGAAGACCAAGAACTTACACACCAACAGTCCTTGGCAAGGCTTTGCTCAATCTGGTTTATTTGTAGTCACAGATTTCAGCTCTTCCTGGAAAAAAAAAACCCTTCAAAGACCAATCGTGGCAACCTGTCAATATGCATGAGCACTAGTTCTACTGCTTTGCTAAGCACTGTTGGTGTGTAAGTTCTTGGTTTTCTTATCCTCTTATAATTAAGTAAATTATTTTGGAATGTTGCAACTCGGTAACTATTAGATCGACCTAGACCATGCACCATTGATCATTACTGGAATGGACTGGTCACTAGCTGTGAGGATCAAACAGTTGGAGTGCCATGATACAGCAGCATGGTGAGCACATGACTACACTATATAGACCACATTATTTGGCCAAACCTGTTTATTATTGAATTTGAAAGTGTTTGAGTCAGGTCTCTTAGAAACCAGTGAAGGGCTTAAGGAATCTTAACATCTTGGACATTGCTATGCTTCCAACTTTTTGCCAACAGTTTGGGGAAGGTCCTTTTCTGATCCAACATGACTGTGCCCCAGTGCTTAAACTAAGGGCTATAAAGACATGGTTTAATGAAGTCCTTGTGAAAGAACTTGACTGGCCCTAACACAGAGCCCTGATCTCAACCCATCGAGAACCTTCGGGATGAACTGGAATGAGGATTGTGAGCCAGGTCTTCTTGTGCCTGACCTCATACTGTAAATGCTCTACAGAATGAATGGGCACAAATTACCACAGAAACACCCCAAAATCTTGTGGACGGCCTTCCAAGAAGAGTTGAAGCTGTTATAGCTGCAAAAGTGGGACCAAGTCCAGTTTGAAGTAAATTGCAGGTTCGGCCAAATACGTTTGTCCACATAGTGTAGCATGGAGGCTTGGTGCTCTGTGTTGAGATGAGTTTACTTCACATGTTAAAATTGGACCACTTTTTGCCTAAAAGCCCTGACCTTTGGTGGATAAAGTACATTTATATTATCTATAATTATCTCACTGCTAATTTCGTCATGAAAAGATATTTCATCTGTTGCCCTTCTGTACCAACACCGTGACTGTTGCAATGGATAAAGATAACATAGCTATGCAAAATATACATCTGTTTATTGAGTTAAGCAACATAATTAAAGATAAAAAAATGAAAAAAAAAAAAGGGCAAATTTGAAAGAAAAAAAATGTTTGTTGTTTTGCCTGACCTGATTTGAATAAAGCAGTTTTCGTGACACCTGGCAGGCAGACTGTGCCAAACAATATGACAGACTATTACAGACTTGTCAAGAAAAATGTGTGGAGGAGTTGTACTATTCAGTGCAGCTAAATGTTTTCTGACATATCTGTTTTAGTCTGTCAGGCTGTTTGGCAAATCTTTGTCCACTGGTTTTTCACAAAAGGAGCTGAATAATAAAGTGGATAGAAAAGCTTTTTTTTTTTTTCTTTTTTCTTTTTTGAGACAAAGCTTGCCTTTCCAGTTTTTACAGTACATCCCGCTTGGAAAATCAATTGAGGACTCAAACTCATTTTTGTTGTTGTTGTTGTTGTTGTTGTTGTTGTTGTTGTTGTTGTTGTTGATTATTTGCTTGTACAGTAGCTTCCCTTATTGGAAAAAAAAATTAAATGTGCAATTAGTACATGTCTTTTAAACTAAAATAGCACACTTTCAGTTTTTATGGACTTATTACTCATTGAAGTATACGAATGCTTAAGACAACACTGACAAGTCAAAGTATATTTGTCCGGTAATTGTCATTATTATTTAAATTGTGATGTACTTTAGAAAAGTATATCTAAAGTTCACATTTAGAGTTCCCAGCCTCAGAAATCACCAATTAACGGCACCTCAGATGAAAGCCGTTTTGTTTTACGATTAGGAAAGAAATAAAAGTCAGGAGAGACGATGGAATTAGAACATTACAATACAGTACATAATTATTTTTATGTTAATACATAAATGAGCACCATAAATGAACGAAACTATTATACAAAAAAAAAAAAGACAAAAATTTATAAATAAATAAATAAATAAATAAATAAAGTACACAAATATGCAAATAAAATGCAATAAGATGTCTACTATGCTTAAAGATTATAAAAGATTAAAAGTTTGACCATCTTACATGTATATTAATTATATGTTCCTCCAAGTGGAGTCATTTCCTTTTGGTTGTGTGCAGCCAGTGAGGAATGTTTAAGTTCATTTACATTTGTTGTGTTGCATATGTTTCGACAGTGTGGGTTTATTTTGTACATGTGTCTGACCAGTTTGATGGTGGATTGATGATAGTAAAATCCAATAAGAGAAGTAACAAGAAGTCCATCAGTAACGGAAGAACAATTGTACAGAATGTCCTTGAGGCAGAGATGTTAATTAATACATGAATCTTAGACTACAGCATCAGACTTCTGATACTCCAATCAAGCCACTGCGAGAAAAACCCATGAATGAATGAATAGTAACATTTGCTTGACTGTTCAATTCTTAATGCACTGTGTACAAACTATCCAATCCAAAAACAAAGATTGGTTCTTTGCACATTTAGTAACTGAGTAAAATTTTGGCTTGGATGCTAAAAAAAGAAAAAAAGTTTTAGATGTGTGGCCTTTTTCACACTTAAAAAAAAGTAGCAAAACGAACACAAAACAATTTTAAGCATCTCTGTGTACAGAAGCTTTTAAAACTGTTGTAATAGTCCTTTATATTAAACATCTATCCTGCTATAAAACAGAAGGGCAAATAAAAATTAATTTACCAAACATAATTAGTTCACCATGACTTTTTCCTGTGGTCACAATAAAGATCAATTAATTTTTACTGTAGAATGTTAAAGTAATTGCTCTTCAGATTAAGGCATAAATTAATTTGTATCCATCTGGAGGTAACCCCGAAAGAGATCCCTAGTGAAAAAAAAAAAAAATACACATTAGTGTATTACAAATATATTGAAAGATTCAATAGTACATAGCAAATACACACAAAAAGTTGTACCATGAGTTAATATATAAAAAGTATACTCACATCATGCTTTTACCAAATTATACTTCAAAATAATTGTATTATACAGTAATACACGTTCCTAAAATATATTATAGGAAAATATACTTGGAGTGAAAGGTTGGTCTAATTGCCAAAGCAGACTTATTTAAATTTTGTTATTCAATTTATTTTTGGTATATTTCTTTAAAAAAAAAAATGCTCAAAATAATCATTGTAACAATATAAAGAAAGTATATATTAGAATACAAATTTTAATATACGGTAGTATTTTTTCAGTTAAATTTAAATGTACTTATTGATACTGTATGTACTTATTTATGCTTATATTTAGTGCACTACTCTCTCGCGCGCTCTCAAACTCGTTTTTGCGCGCTGAAAATCACTTTTGCGCGTTCAAAGATAATTGATGTGTTTGAATTCTGTCTCTTCTGTGCGCTCACTATCATAAAGCTACATGTGCACAAACTCAAGCAGCGTTAGAACTCTGCCACTATTCCAGCCAACCAGAGACTAGAATCGGCGCAACTTTTCTGTTCGTCTGTTTTCTGATTGGCTCCCCAGTTCTTCCGCTCCTAGTTTGAATTGAAGCTGCATCATTGCGTGCATTAGTTTGTATCGTTATTGTTTTATTTTCATCAGCATAAGGTAAATTTCATGGAAATTAAGTACATAGTTTAACATATATAATGCATTGTCTAATGTGTTATTGTAACAGTTTAAACTTTAGTTTTATGTTTGTAAGATAATCTGACGTTTTGTTGAGCACAACTAAACTATAGTGCTGTTTTTTTTTTTATGTAACCTTGTGCAAATTTAATCTGTTGAACTCGTTAATGAAATCTGCCTCATAATTACTGATGCAATGTGTAAAAACATGGTATAGTGTAGAAAATGCATTCAGCATGTGTAAATTATCCTAAACAACTTAAGTGTACTGGTAACACATTTGCAATACAGTATTATAGAAGACTGTGTGCACTGTATGATATAATAAAGTATATTTGTATTAACCACAAGGTGTACTTTTTTAGTAACACAGTAAAAAATTCTGTAATGTACTTACAGTATAATACATTAAAAATATAATTTTGTTAATTACTGTCAGGTATGTACGTTAGTACACAAGCAGCCAAATACTTTAAGTGTACTAAGCATACTTAAAGTTGTACTTTAGCACAAAAAAATATACTTAATATACTTAAAATTGTGCTTTTGTAAAAAGTTTTGTAAAAATTAGTTGTTCCAAAATAGCAAACTTAAGTACTAAAATAACTAAAATAGTACACTTAAGTATGCTTAGGATTTAAAATATTTAGCATACTTTTTTTTTTTTTTTTAACTTGGCATGTCCTTAACTCTGAATGAATTTGTGATTTTTTTAAATACCTAAATAGAAACCTAGTACTATACTAGATATCTACTGTATACTATAATATTGTATATACTATAGAATATACTGTACTTTAGTACAAAATTACAAGTATCATGCAAGTTTACTTAAAGAAATTACTTAAGAAAATACTTTCAATAAATTACTACTACTATGTTCACTTGTAGTATATTTAACATTATAGTCGCAGTACAAAATAAAACTTAAATGTGAACTAGTTGTGTACTCAACCTTTACTACTCTTACACCAAAGAGATACTTCAAAGTATACTTTTGGAAACTAAAAAATGTGGGCCAATGTAGTTCCAAAACATCCTGGAACAGTTCATTTAGAATACTGCAAGTGCATTGACATTGGTATATATGTATTTGTTCAGATATTTCAAGTAATAGGACAAGATGGTAATGGGCCATTTAGGGTTCCTTCATACAGGAATGATGATAGTGTTATGCCAGGCCACCAGTAGATGTTATGGACATCGTCAGTTGTGTTCCAAATGTCACTGGGTGTTTCAGCCTTTTACTCATACAGTAGTACATACTCTGCTAGAGCAGGTCCATCCAGGCTGGTCAGACGTCTAACATCTTGAGGCCCATACATCCTGTATGATCTTTCCTTCTAATCCACAGCCACTGACTATAGCATTCAGCAGACTCTGAAGGCTCCTTGACGGTGTGGCACAGAGCTTGGCCACAGATCCCCATTTCTTTAAGGAGACTAGTAGTGGATTTTGCGATAAAGCCGGAGCAGCCAACCTCCACCGAGTAGATTGTTGCTCTCCAGCCCTGTTGTTTTGGTTCACGTTTCAGCTCATCATACCGCAGCCTCTTTCTCTTATTGGCCAGTACCATGGCATCCTCCCATGGTACTGTCAGCTCTATGATGTGGACAAAGATTTGGACCATAGTACCAGGTTCAGTCTTAAGGTTGAGATGACTATTTCTGTTGGTATGGATAGCTGATGGCCCAAATCTGTATGTGCACCTTCCAAGAATACAAACCTGGTCAATAAAGGGTTTTTTTTTTATGTGGCAAATGACAAATGGGCTCCACATGATGTTCTAGGGGTATTTTGCATTCTGAGAAGGAAACTGATTCTTCTGCCTCCTTTTACCCCTGGACTTCTTGGACTACCAACTTTCGCTGTTCTGAAGGACTTGCCTTGTTCCATCGGGGTCTGTCCTGAGAAAGGCCCAGTCCTCCTCTTCCTTGTTGTTCATGGCTCATGATCTCTGCATGCTGGAGGGCTGACTTAGCCTGTAGTACAGCTTCTTTTGGTGTCTGGTCTGTTGTTAATGCTGGTGCGGTACCTCTTATAGTTGTGTCTCAGGTCATCTCCAGTCTTGTCTTGGAGTATTTCAACTCTTCCACAAGGCTTGATAGTGGCAGATCGGAAATGCAATGGCCTATGCTAATGTTGCTATGCTAATGCCTATGCTAAAACGCTAATGTTGTTCCGACATCTTGGGACTCCCAATCATTTCCTTGATTGGAAGCTGACCATTCTTTCCATCTTTTCGAAAGTATACTTGAGAAATATGCTTGAAATTTACTTAGGTTTGTATGACACATATGGAACATTCATGGAGCACAACCCAAAATGTCCTGGTGTTAAACACTATATCTTTCTCATTAATTATTTTTACCTTAAGGGTCGTTGTCGTTGGTCTTTTGGCTGTCGAGGAGACACCACAGCGGACCTTTCAATCTGCAAACAACTTGTCCCAGGTTTTTCACCAAATAACTTCTTGCAATTGTTAGTAGTCGAGTAGAATAATATGTTTGTTTGCCCTACATGGAAGCGCACCACTGATGCAACTTCCAAATTTGTGTGAGGGTCAGAAGTCCAGATTAGATGTCCAAAAGTCACATGCATCGGAGACTGGAAGAAACCATGCAGCTTGAGAAAACTCAACACTGCAATCACAGACAGAGGCCTCACCAGGCACTGAAGAAGTTGACTAACTGCAAGAGAAGAACACAGGTCAATGATGATTAAACCTGCACTCTGTTAGGAAGTCAATGTAAATCCCTCAAAGTCACAAAAACGATGTAGCATTTCCATTAGTTAGTGAGTAACCAATGGTGTTTAGTATGCTTCATGTCTGTTGATGATGGAGGGGCAAGAAAAAATCTCTTTGAGAAGATCTAAGGAAGAAACCTGAGTTTTCTAAATTCCTTCGTCTCCCAGAAATGTTTGAAAAAAACACCATCTTGGAATGAATCTTCCTGCCATCTGTGCTATGTTAGCATTGTTTAACGACATACTATTAGGCTTTTGCTTACCATAATCACATTATGGAAGCAAAATTAATTTATAGCCCTCATTATACGCTATAATCATTAAGGAACAGGTTTAACAAGTTCAACTAAAATAATAGAGCACATGTCTCATTAGGGGAGATGTTCCGAGTCGGAGGTTCATTTATTGTTTCTCCAGGTAAAACATATTAAGGCTCTCTTTCTCTCCTTTTTTTCTCTGTCCCCTATATGTCTCTTCTGGCTGAATTTAGGCGAGGTAGCATTATTCCTTTCTCACTGGGAGGTAATGAATTCAAACACTGGGGTCACTGGGGAGATTTACAATCCTCCTGTAATGCTGTAATCCTTTAATCCAAATTTGTACGCATCCAAATGAGAAAAAAAAACTGTTTCTGTCTTTTAGATTCAGCTTTTCTCATCGTAGCAGGTGATTTTAATTGCTGGCATATAAATTTTGTCATCATTTTGTAGACTAACAACATAGCCAATTCTCGCTCAAATGATCTCAAATTTTTTACGAGTTGTGTAAAAACTAACTCAGTTTATTGTTTTACTTTTGGCTCGGGCACGCCAGTGATAATGGCAATGCTGTTGAAATGGCCACCATGGTCACCTGTCTTGATTAATTTTTTTTCTATGTGAAAGGCCAAGCAAAGAATCATTTACATGTAGGTGCTGGAGAATGTTACAGCGTGTTTGGCAGGATCTGGACTAGCGACTTCGCTTCACGGGTGCTGCTCATATTGAACAATTGTGAAGCTTTGTGAAATCGGTTATTAAATCTATATCCGTTTGAATATGTCGTTGTAATTTTGACAAATAAATCTTACATTTTTCAACATGAAGCCTCTTTCATTTTGTTTGCCTAGAACATGTAGTCACTCAAATATTCATGTTTCAAATGATGTCCGATTTTTTGGGACACCCTGTAGTTCTCTTTTTCACATACTGTATGTACAGTATTTCACCTGATGGAGACGAGCAATTGTTGCCTGGCACCTCCATGGTCCGGGTTCTATTCCCGCCTCGGGTCTGAGTGCATGACGTTTGCATTTTCTCTTTGTGCTTGATGGATTTCCTCCTGGTACTCTGTATTCCTCACATATATTAGGCTAATTGGTGTTGTTAAATTGCCCATTGTGTGTGTGCCCTGCGATGCATTGGCATCTCCTGAGCTCCAGCCCCCCCCCCCCAACCCTTTATATAGAATACAGCAGGATAGACGATGAGTTATATTTAATCTATATTAGAACTGATTACTTCTATCCCATACTACAAATGCGTGAATGTAAATACCAATTATCATTGTATGAAATGATGCCACACGGTTAATGGATTATTTTAACCTTTCATGGTGTCTAAAAGTGTGTTTAATTACAGATAATGATGTTATTTCATATATACAGTACAGTATCTGCAGACTATTGCGTTATATGTTAATTAAACACCTGGTAGTTTAGTATGATGATTATGAGGTATCTTGACAGTTTATATAAGAAAGGACATCATTTTTTATCTTGTAAAAGTAATTGCCTTTCTTCGAGAGCATAAATTGTCTGGAATAAAAACACCTTGGTGGTGTTGTGATATAGGAAAACTAATCAATTTTGGATTGCTGATCTGATCAGCTCTAATCAAAGTTGGTTATTTTCTACTAACAGCCCACCATAAAGTGTTTGATTCATCTTATACTAAATACTAATGTTTTAACTTAAGTATTAAAACACACATCTATCACACTAAGACTCATTCAGTAAATGTTAAATAAACAAAACAAAAAAAAGAATCGATGGATTATCAGTGTTGAATTATGTGGACATCTGTCATATAATCACCTATGCAATTGCTTACTATAGAAACAATTCCATGTTAGAATGAATATAAACCTGTAATTTGGCTTGTCAGAGCTTCTGTCATAGAAAATTAATCAAGACGTTCTGACTAATCAGATCTGAGAGTTCGGTCGCACTCCAATATAAGATAATGTATCCACCGGGTAAATCTTGAGGGAATTCTTTTCAAAATGAAAGGCAGGTGTTCGGTATCAGTGTGGCAACACCGCAATCAAACTGGTACCTCATCAGCTCCCACCAGATTCCTCAAATTCTGCCTCTGGCTTCAGAGTTGATGGCACGCTGAACAAAAGACAAAGACAGTTTGTCAGAGCAGTTGCTGGAGAACCCAATAACCACTGACGAGCTTGTTCAATCAGTATAAAACAGAAATAAAGTAATGAATTCGCTGATTAGGGTTGATTTTATGTACTGTACCTTGTCTTACTGCTTTGCATGAGTCCAGTCAGTTCTCTTCAAATATTAGGCATGTACTGTATATACTATATTTTACACTCCATACAATGTCTCAACTGTTTAAAACTTCAGCATAAGAGAAAGTCTCTAGTCATGCTGAGAAAGCTTTTAACCATGTGGTTCTCTTCCTCGCCTTAGAGAAATCGGAATTATGTGACTTTGTGAAGCGACTAAAACTACTTTGTCTCTCAAGTCTCAGTTACCACTAATCCGTTTTAAATGCTTTTCTTCTGCAATGAGCCATGGGCCATAGCCGCCTTTTAAGATGGTTATTGCTTGTTTGCGTCATTGTGGCTCTATCCATCATCCTACCATCAAGCTGCATGCTAGTTTCTCTTGATGATTTGCTCGTGTATATATATGCAATATATTACATGTCAGTCTTTTTAAACACCCTTTATTTGTTTTGTTTTTTTGTTGAGATGATTTCAGTTTAAATACTTTAACATTAGAAAATCTGACTGAGAGTAGTTTATTACTGAATTAACTGTGAACAAATTTATCGATACTGGTACAGACTGCATACACTGGAGGCTACATCAGTAAACGATAAACCCAACCATTTAGGAACCTCTGTAGTCCAACTAAGGACCATGGAAGCCAATTTTGCCCATTGACCATTTGACCATATTTACATTTTACAACCATGGAAGGACCTCCAGTCAACATTCACACACTACAGGGAATTTGGGGACGCCACTTTATGCTAACCTGTCTTTGTCTTTGGACTGTGGGAAGAAACCAGAGCATCCGGGGCAAACCCTCCAAGCATGGGGAGAGCATGCAAACTGCATGCACACAGACACCGAGGCGGGAATCAAACCCAGACTCTAGAGGTGCCAGGCGACACCATAAAAAATTTTTGAAAAAACACCATAAATAATAGAGTATGTTTCTTTGGCTGTGTTTCGTTTTTAACCTGTTAATCATCCATAGATTATATGAAGCGTCTGCCCCATGCATCACGACAAGAGTCATCATCAGAGCTGCTCTTATAGAAAATTAACCTCGATCAGCAGAAGGCCTGTGCCTCCACACAGTGGTGTAAACTGTACTAAAGCATACTGTAAGAAACTCCATGTTTTCAAATGATGCTTTTTCCAGCCTTTTTTATAGCTTCCAATCTAAAGATCTCAATAATTTTGTGTCATTTCAGGTCACAAATTCAATCTTGGCAAGAGCGAGCTTTCCGCATTAAAATTTATCAACCCATTTATGCTTCTTGAACACTTCGGCCCATTAAAGTGATAGCGCAAGTTTACTCATATTGCAATCTGACAGCGTATAACACTTTAAGAATCAGCCTTTGCTGATCAAATCCAGATACGTAGGCCTGACTTTTCATTAAATTGGATATCATTCGGGGCCTCCGAGTGGCGCAGTGGTAAATGCGTTCACCCTATCATCCGGAGATCGCTAGTTCGAATCCCGGGTGGTGCTGTAACCTCTCGCAGCCGGAGGTCTAGAGAGAGCTGATTGGCCGAGCTCTCTCAGAGGGGAGGGATGAGAGGTACTTAGTGCTCCCACATTAATCACGGCTCTACAGCCAGTCAGGGGCGTCTGTGAGCTCGCGCAACGGAGGGGGCGGATAGCGTCGTCCTCCGAGTGTGTTACGCCGCCCCCAACGGTGCGCGAGCGAGCGGTTCGAAAAGATGCGGTCGGCTGGCGTCACGTGGTTCAGAGGAAACACGTGATGGTCTTCGGCCCTCCCGGCTGAGTGGTAGTAGTAGC
The DNA here is from genome assembly GCA_011419295.1 of Clarias macrocephalus. NCBI lineage: Eukaryota > Metazoa > Chordata > Actinopteri > Siluriformes > Clariidae > Clarias > Clarias macrocephalus. Next base: position 14,228 of record JAAGKR010004704.1, read on the forward strand.
CTTAATGTGGGAGCCCCCTAGTGACGGGGAGGAATTGGAGACGACTAAATTAGGGAGAAAATCGGGGAAAAAATCCAAAAAAAAATTAAAATAAAAATTGGACACCATTCAAAATATTCCACCCAACTCTACATATTTCACCCCATTCTGGTATTCTTTCCTAAAAGTTTTTTTTTTTAACTATTAATGGTTAATTTATGGGGATTATATATACAATATAAGACTATCCTGCACTAACACATGGCACATGAAAGCACAGAAATCGCTTTACGTTAATTGCTGAGCTGCCAATGACTTTCTATACTGTGCTGAATGAGGGGTGATACTTCAGTTGGAAAGCCCACTCATGTTGATCTGCCTTTTTTTTTTTTTTACCAACTCTGATTTATTATGCTGTCAAGTCAATTACTTATGTGGGTTCAAGTGCTACAGTGTGTTCTGGAAGCATTTTGGTTTTCTGTTCTCTTAAGCTGTAAATAATTTCGTTTCTCCTTCTATTCCAGATGGAGCTTTTGACTCTGTGGGCTCAACAAAATACAGGTTATCAGAAAACACACTGAAAATGTCTGCTCCGTCTAACATTGACCACTCTTCTATGATCTTTTTTTTTTTTTTTTTTTAAGCTTGTAGCTTTATGTGGAATATAGAGGCATTGATTGTGATGCATGCATCAAATTTCACATACAGTATGAAGCTTGGTCAAGGTCAAGGTGGTTTAAATGGCAAAATGTATGATTTATGTGTGTGTTTTTCATAGAAGTAGCCATGTTTATGTAGAACCAGTAAGATTTAAGATTTCAATAATCTTCCTGCCACTTTATAATATCTATATTATATCTTTTTAATAATAAAGAATAATATTACACACAGTCTTATGCAAAAGTTTAGGCACCCCTTGATAAATAACAGATTTTGGTGATTTTTTTAATTGAAAAGTTAACACAGTTTCTCTTGGAAATGGAAAAAATGCACAATATTGTCAGCAAACATTGATGCATAGTTACTTCTTATGCCATAAATGTGACAATGACCATTGTTAAAAGTGCTATACAAATAAAATTTTATTGAATTGAATTCAATACAGCAGCTATAATCTATCCATATCACCTAATAATGCATTATAGAGCGAGAGAGAGAGAGAGAGAGAGAGAGAGAGAGAGAGAATATATATATATATATATATATATATATATATATATATATATATATATATATATAGAATATATATTGTATATATACTTTACAGAATCAAAAGAAAATTAGTATGAAATGGGCAGAACAGTGGCTTAGTTGTTAGCACTGTTGGTTTGCACTTCCAGGGTCCAGGTTTGATTCCCACATCTGTGTGCATGGAGTTTGCATGTTCTCCCTGTGGTTGGTGGGTTTCATCCCGGTACTCTTGTTTTCCTCCAACAACCCAAAGACATAGTGTAGTGTTGGTATGTGACATCACATAGTGTTGGTGTGTGAGTGTGCATGTGCCCTGCGATGGATTGGCAGGGTATACCCCACCTGTCCAGGGTATACCCCACCTCATGCCCTGAGTCTCCTGGGATAGTCTCCACACCTCCTGTGACCTTGTATACAGAATAAAGCGGTATAGATGATGATTGAATGAATAAAAAATATGTGAGAAAATATGTATATATCAAAATGCAACAGATGTCTGCATCAGCCAAGGTGGCCAGTGGCTTAGTGATAAAGTGGAACTGTCCCCAGTCACCGAAAAGTTTATTTATTTATTTATTTATTTGTCTATTTTCTAGGTATTGATAAATCTAGAAAATCAAACAGTTCCAATTAATTGCCTCTGGCTTTTGGTGGACACCCGTTTATGCTGCAAAGCCCCTGGACTATATTTGTGTATCTGTATTTGTGTTACAAACCCATAATGACCTAAACATGTGCAGTCATTATATTATATTAAATGTCATTATGCTTGCAAGTTTCTGAAAGCATTATTTAATTAATGTGTGAGATCTGATTGCAGGTGTCTGTAATGGGAAATTGCAGATATTTACGTCTCAGAACTAGGTTGATGGATTCGCCTTCTCTGAATAGCTTCTTCACATGGGAAGAAATGACACAGAAGTAGAGTGGGGCTTTTGCCTATGCCCTGAAGAGGGGTTGCACCCAGAGGGGTTAATCATAGAACAGCAAGAGAAGTAAGCCAAGAGAGATGAAAATGAGACCTTACAATGGCCAGTAAACCCAGATTTTCAGCGTGGTGTGAGAGAATAAGAGTTAAAGTGAGATTTCTCTGACCATTTATTAACCAAAAAATGATGACAGGTTTATTATTTTACATATAGTATATATGAAGGGGTGACAGTAGGCTGGTAGATTTAGTGGCAGCGCCAGAACGGTGGAGAGCAGCTACCTGCCCAAAACCACATTCAAAACTGGTTGTTTTTCAGATAATGTTATGTCATTTTAAACAACACTTTGTCTCTTTAGCAACTGCTTCTAACTCCGAGAAATTCTGTGTTGTGTTCAGATCTTTCATTACTACTAGTTAATTGGGTTACAGTACATGAGTTACATGAGTTACAATGCTACACTAGCTTTGCTTTAATGCTGCAGTATCCCAAAACATTTTGGACAATGTCATTCTTGGCAGAAGAACCTTTTTCTATTCCAACATGACCATGCCCCAGTGCCCAAAGCAATGGCTATAAAGACATAATTTGATGAGTTCAGTGTAGAAGAACTTGACTGGCCCTAACACAGAGCCCTGACCTCAAGCCCATCGAGCACATGTGGGATGAACTGGAACTGAGATTGTGAGCCAGGCCTTCTTGTCCAACATCAGTGTCTGACCTCGTACAGTAAATGCTCGACAGGATGAATGGACACTCTAAAATCGTGTGGGCAGCCTTCCAAGAAGAGTTGAAGCCATTCTAGCTGCAAAAGTAAATCCATATTGAAGTTTATGTATTTGGATGCAATGCCATTGCAGCTTCTAAATGAATCCCAAATGAATCCCAAATTCATAATACTTGCAAGAATTTAAAATAACCTTCACTATCGCCTATATTGCAGATGTATCAATTTGAAAATATCCCAGGCTGTATCTTACGCTGACTTGTCACTATATAGTGATCTGTCTGTAGATGTAACCATTTACTTTTGCAAGCCATATCTGCAATGAACATAAACTGTCAGGCAAATATTTTTGGACACGCTGTGCTAAATGTTGGTTAACATCTAGAAATCTATGATCTGCGTAAATAGTACATTATAGTTCAGCTGAAAAAAGGCATCTACAGTAAAATACTCAACTAGGTGCTTGTATCACACATTGCCCATGTGAGCACATTTCTATACAGATACTAATAAATTCTGAAAGTGGATGATGATAAAACCCTTAGATACTAAGATTAATAGATATGTGGAAATTTTACTTCTGTATTTAATTTGAATTAAATCAATTCCATGTTTCAAATGCTTTGACATGGCAGTGTATTTTTAAGCCTTCTGAGTCAGTGAATCCTTCCAGCATGACTATGATTCACAGAAGAGGTGAATCTCATTCATTTACTCATGAATAATTTTCACCTTTCCTGCAAATCACTTGCGTTAGTGAGTTTTATGATTCCTTTTATTGAAGTTATTGAGATTAATTATCCAACACTAATATTTTTATTATATGATAGAATCACCATCCATTACCACTTGCATTATTGTAGCTATATATATATATATATATATATATATATATATATATATATATATATATATATATATATATATATATATATACTGTATAGCCCATGATATTAACCTGAAAATGCCCGTTTGTCACAACCAGGCTGGTCTAACAACAGAACAACAGAGTGTCACGGACAATATAGAAACATTTTAATATACACTAAGTAAACACGTGGCGTCTCTCAGCTCTGCCTCCAGGTCATAAATCCTTTGACATGACCATAATCAGATATATTTCTCATGACCCTTCTTGTTTTTGGACATTTGAAAAGCCTTCACTTGAGTAAAAAATGGAAATAATCTCTTGCTTACTTGTTATATTTTCTGGGTTGTTTTTTTTTTTCTTCTTTTTCGTGATTTCAGCTTATCTTGGATTTCGTTTCCACTCCCCACACACACACACACACACACACACACACACACACACACACACACACACACACACACACACACACACACACACACACATCTGTATTTGTCTTTGTGCTTTGCACATTTTGTCTAGGTTCTTTGTTATCTCCAAGCCCTTGAAGTTTCCAGTCACGAAGCTCCTAGTTTAAATATTTTCTCAATTTTTTTAGCTCATTTTGTGCTGAAAAACATTAAATGAAGGATTATTTTATAATGACGGATTTTCACCTGATGACTGTATTGACCCCTGATATGGATTTAGCCCTGGCTTCTAGGATGAGCAACTTATCAGTTACCAAGCCAGCTCTGGCTCAGTCAGTCACATTGCTAATACTCTAAGAAGCAAAAAAAAAAAAAAAAACCCTAAATGTCCAGGTTTGGCACATGACATTATGTATCTTTCCACAAGCCCCATTAAAAAATTCTGCCTATTAACTGCTAACTTCCACCCATCGCTGACATCCCAAATCCCAACGGTCTAAGGTCTGACAATGTACAGCAGAAGATGAAAGCCATCAGCGGTGTTGTCAAAAATAGAGATTCCCTTGAGAAAATGAAATGTCACCTCCATTGTGATGTGGAACACATACATTGCTTTGTGGTGTCTTTTTTTTTTTTTATGCATTGAGTTATTTAAATAAAGCACAGTGTGTGTGTGTGTGTGTGTGTGTGTGTGTGTGTGTGTGTGTGTGTGTGTGTGTGTGTGTGTGTGTGTGTGTGCTTGAGTGTGTCTGTATAATGAGTGAGACATCAGAAAATAAACATCTAAAAAACATTTTATTTAGATCACATGCTATATAAGATAAAGGGAAGCCGCTGTGATAAATGAATTGTTTTTTGAAGGCTGACTTTACATGCTGACTTTAATGAATGTTTAATGAAAAACAGTTTTTGACGAGACGGCTACAGTGGTGTAGTGGTTAGCACTGTTGCCTTGCACCTCCAGGGTCTGGGTTCGATTCTCCCCGTGCTTGGTGGGTTTCCTCCGGGTACTCCGGTTTCCTCCCACAGTCCAAAGACATGCAGGTCAGGCTAATTGGTGTTGCCATATTGACCGTAGTGTGTGAATAAGTGCGTGTACAGTATGTACACGCACTTATTGCCCTGCGATGGATTGGCACCCTGTCCAGGATGTACCCCGCCTTGTGCCCTAAGTCTCCTGGGATACAGGATAAAGCGGGAGTGAGTGAGTTTTTGATGAAACTTAATTTCTGAAAAGCGGCATAGTTGGTTAGCACTGCGCCCTCGCACTTCCACAGTCTGTGTGCCTGGAGTTTGCATGTTCTCCCCCCCTTGAGAACTTGGAGGGTTTCCTCTGGGTACTCCTGTTTCCTCCGACATGCAGAGCGTGTGTGCGCCCTGTGACGGATTGTCACCCTTACCATGGTGTACCCCACCTCATGCAAAGGTCTCCTGGCATACAGTAGGCTCCAGGTCCCTGTGTCTCTGTACAGGATAAGCTGTATAGAAGATGAAGATTGAGTCTGTATGGAGAATGTTTTAGTGCTGTTCCATGTGACATTTTAGTGCTGTCACATAGACCCTTTCAAAATCAGCGTACAGTAAATGAACGCATCCCTTACTCAAGGTGTGATAAGCTCAGTGTGCTTCTTACAGTCTGCCTTTGCCTTTAGCAGGTTTTTTTTGTTGCTGTTGTTGCTGTTGTTCCTGGATTTTTGTAATGCCACAGTGAGCTAAAATGCCTGCAATTTCCATTTCCATTCTTACTAAGTAAAAAAAAAAAAAAAAAAAAAAAACTCACGGTGACATTTACTGCATTATTTGACTTTACCTGCCATCATTCCACTGAGAAAGTAAACAAGATAATGGCACTGGATGGCTTATTATGCCCACACTGCATAATCACTCTGGCCATCATTATAAAACTAAAAATAACTATTACAGCAAATGTAATGATGGCAGTTTAAAATGTCTTCTGTTTTTTTTTTTTTTTTGCTTGGTTGCTTGGTTGACCCTAATAATTAACCTTGTACAGAAACTTAGACACTGAGCAGAATGGCTCTTTGGGTAATGAAATCTGTTTACATATACTGTATGTATTCTGAATACATCAAAAGTGTCCTCTTGAATCCCTGCTTAGCACATGGTTGATGGAATGGAATTGATTATAGACCCTCTCTGTGTTGCTGAGGCTTTCTTCACATTGGCATTATCACCCTTTTATGAGCAGGAGTTTACTGTCTCCACAGCACAGCAAATGCAAAAAAGTCAGAATCCCAGCTGTTGTTCAATCAGTCATAAGAGAGAGAGGAGTATTGATGATTTTGTTTCTTACGTTTTGATTTGTCGATATTGAGCTGCGTCTGCTTCCACTGATGCCACATGTGCACATTTGCACCCAGCAGAAGTTTTTCTTTGTCAAAACGTTGTGGTGGTGATAAATTGCCAACTTTTCAGACATCGAGGCATTTAGGGTGATTTGGATGGTTAGAATGACTTTGAGGAAATGATGTCAGGATGATGCCATAACGTTGAAGTATTCTCACTCACTCACTCATCATCTATAGCGCTTAATCCTGTATTCAGGGTCACGGGGGGCCTGGAGCCTATCCCAGGAGACATAGGGCACATGGCAGGGTTCACCCTGGACAGGGTGCCAATCCATCGCAGGGCACAGACACACACACATACACTCACTCATTCACACACTACGGGCAATTTGGGAACGCCAATTAGCCTAACCTACATGTCTTTGGACTGTGGGAGGAAACCGGAGTACCCGAAGGAAACCCACCAAGCACGGGGAGAACATGCAAACTCCATGCACACAGAGACGGGAATCGAGCCTGGCCGGGGATCGAACCCGGACCCTGGCGGTGCAAGGCGACAGTGTTAACCACTACACCACCGTGCCGCCACGTTGAAGTATTAATAGTATATATTAATATTAATGAACTGCAATGAGATCACTGGATGAGATCCAGTTGGAATCATGCTGTTGAGGTTAGTAAATGCACCTACAGTATATAACAATAAGCGCCATAAAATACAACAATAGCAACTTACTGAATTATTAAACTGCAAAGCAACCAAAACTGAGTAAAAAACAGACCAGTGCAGACCGTGCTTGCAAACACCATATTACAGTAGAGAAAGTTGGGAGCTGAGATTCCCCTCACGGCAATATTTGGAAGTCGTCAACTGATTTGACGACTTCCAAAGAGCCAAACTTTCTTGTATTTTTAATATAGTCTTGAGGACTACAGTAGTTATAATTTTTGTTGTTGTTGTTGTTGTTGTTGTTGTTAAGCCGCACAGTGACCTATAAAACATTCAAGCATAAAAACATCTGACATAAGGCATGAACCATGGGAGACAGATGACAGATAATCAGATGAGTGTTGGATTCTGATTGGTTGGAACAAACGAGAGGTTGAAATAAGGGTGCTGCTGAGATTGTTACATAAACAACCAATTTTTTTATTGGTTCTTTAGGCACTTTGCAGCCTGTCAGAGAATTTACTTTACTATGAAGAGATGAGGGGTGGCTCAAGACTTTAGCACAGGACAAATCTTAATATTTCATAATTTGCCTGGTTTCACTCATCACTCACTCATCATCTATACCGCTTAATCCTGTATTCAGGGTCACGAGGGGGGCTGGAGCCTATCCCTAAGGAGACTTAGGGAACGAGGCGGGGTGCACCCCGGACAGGGTGCCGATCCATCGCAGGGCACACACACATACACACACTACGGCCAATTTGGGAACGCCAATTAACCTAACCTACATGTCTTTGTACTGTGGGAGGAAACCGGAGTACCCAGACGAAACCCATGGGGAGAACATGTAAACTCCATGCGCATTGAGCCAGGAATCGAGCCTGGCCGGGAATCAAACCCGGACCCTGGCGGTGCAAGGCGACAGTGCTAACCACTACACCACCGTGCCGTCTTGGCTGGTTCAATTTTTATTATATTATAACTGTAATATACTTATACTTTTTTTCATAAAACAAGAACCTTTTCTACGTTTTTTTTTCTGAAATCATATATTCCGTGTTAGCTGACATACTACCAGCGTCAGCTATAGATAACAAAGACAGAATACTTCCCCCACACGAGGTTCAATGGTCAAGAACACATTCTATGCAAAGTATTTCAGTGATTAGTCATAAGGCCGTCACTGACACCTTGTTCAGAATGTGTTGCCATGATGGTGGATTTTATATCCTCAAAGCTGTAAGATGTGCTGTCTGTGGGTTCAAACAGGCCACTTGGAGGTTGAACCTTTTTCTCGAGACAGCTAATTGCACTTTGCTAATTGCACTTTTCCTCTCAGCCCTAAACGTGTGTTTCTGAGTGTGGATCAGGCTAATTTTAGCTGGCTCCTGTTCCTTCTTTGGCTAAAAGGGAACCAATAGCAATGCGGGTACATTCCCCCATTTTTTTCCCATGTACCCATTTCACTTTGTAGCCTTCATCTAACGACAGCTAGATTTATGATGGCTGGTACATATTTTATTGCGGTGACTGTACATTCTTCTGGATGGAGATGTATTATTACTTATGACCGTGTTAGTTAAGTTCAACTTTCTAAAGTTACCAAATGCAAAAGCATGCATAGTGTCTGTCAAACAGAACCGGGCAATATTGCAAAAAATTAATTTTGATGTGTTTGAACTTTATGAGCCACAGTTTCCTACAATGAGCAAATTAAAGCTCATCCAACATTGCTGCACACACTATCAGAAATAAACAGAGACAGTTTTCTTACCTTCAAATGAGTTATACTGTATACACAAAGGGTGTTCAAGTCAAACTGAGACTTTTGATTGTACATGGTAACAAAACACAATTTTCAGAGTAAAAACTACCTTGATTTGTCTTTATACTCCACTACCACACTAATTCACTTCCCAGTGTTTCACTAGTGCTTGAATACCATCAAGGTAGAACATTTATAGAACAGTATGCTGGAGCCACGATCAGACTGCCTGCTTCAGGCCTGAAACGCTGGCCTCCCAGGAACTCCTTTAATGGCCCAAATTTGTGGAAATCGCTTGGGGTTCCTCCTAGCCAAGTTCCTGTGATGTTCAAGTGCTGTTGGTGAATGATTGTGTGTTCAGTTCCCACAGACTGACGTGTCCCTTTTTCGAAGTTGGTGACAAGTTACAGTATCTGTCAAATTTCAAGAATCAGGTGTAACAATCCCTGAATGTTTAGAGAAACGTGCAGACTTCTTTAAAATGTTTGCACCATTTAAATGTTTCACTGCAGTTAAGAGTCGCATCGCTTTACAGTGCTTGAAGTCTTCTGTAAATTTTAACTGGTTTTATCTTTTCCTTCACCAGAAATTTTATCACATCATGAATTTCTCCTTACACAAGTATTAGCTTTAAGATCAAACATTATACAGACATGTTTACTTATATATATAACAAAATCCCACTTCATCTATTGAATATGACAAGTCAAACATTACGTTACATTATTTCATTTTGCATAAACCTGCTCATCAGACTTTTTAAACCGGTACCAAGAACATATCCCCAAAATTATATTTAAACTGTATTTTGTTCCAAGCTCAGTCCTCAGCAATGTGCTGCTTCTTAATCTTGGCTTTTATACAGTATGCAATGTGTGGGAGAGCGCAGGCTCTAGGTGGCGTTTAGCCACGTCAGCTTGCCGCATAGGGGGCTTAGCAGGCAACAAGTTCAAGGTTGTTTATCCAGCCTCCATATTTCTGGTGTAAAAAAAAATCACATTTGTTTTAAATACACCAAAACCTTGAAAGGTGCCTATCAAATTTAGCTCAGTGTGTGTGCAGAAGTTTCATATAACACTCAGCTAACCTTTGGAATGCATATGTCCATGGAACGATAGTTGTGGAATTTGGCTTGGCTAGCACAAACAAACTAAAATATGTACCTCAATTTTGATTTAAGAAAAACCTGAACAAAAAAACCCGAACAATTCTTAAATCATTTCTTCCTCATCGTTTGTTCTTCCGATCTTCTCCTCTGTCTCAGACTTTCGTTTGTCTTTAAACTGAGTGGGGACTGAAGTTCAACACGTAGCATATTCTCTCGCTCCCACTGCCCCGTCTGCCTTCCGCGTATCCTGGTCACGAGCACAGCTGCTCCCCCTAGTGCTGATTGGCTGAAACAGCACTAGGGGGAGCAGCACTAGTTCAGGTAGAACACCAGTATTTGTTTCCCAGTTACAGCGATGGGGCTCTGTGTGCGAATGTTTTGCCAGTGCACATGTAGAATAGCTTACTGTGATTATAACTGAATTAATCAAGAAATGTTTAACTCAATTAATCAAGAAATGTGCCCAGCACTAGCACTACCACAGAGAGCACATTGAAACATTTGTCATACATTTGTGTAATCCCTGATGTTTCCCAGTTGCTTATAAAACCTCACTGGTTGTGAGGTGGAAATACAGCTTTTATATGATACCAGGCAATAGCCGGCTACCATGTACCAACAAATTTCCACTAGGAGCAGCGTTATCGTAGCCAGTCCACCTGCTGTCTTGTTTTAAGGAGCTTGGGGAAATCCAGACACACCAGCATAAACCATACTATTATGTGAAACTCCATACAGACAGGAAGCTCAGGAGTGTAATGGAGAACATAAAGCTGTGAAGTGCCAATGCTTCCCACTGTGCCATACCAATTTCTCTGTCCTCCAGAAAAATGTGAGCACTTGTAAAAGCTTTTAGAAATCCATACTGGCCATTGACTATTTTGTGTATTCTGCTTCCTTGTGGTTAACAGCCCATACCGCACTTGAGTCCTTTTGTCTTGGTATTGGATTCTTCTGAACCCATATGCAGGGTTGAGCTCAAGCATCTTTATTTGTTGAAGGCTATACTTTTCTACTTTCTCAGCTGAAGTTAAAGTGGTCAGATCAAATCTTGCCTTGGAGTAAAGCCAATTCACTGAAGGTGAAAGGACACTGTACAAGACGAGCATTTGTTTCTGCTAGTTGCCCACATCAAATTCAAAACACTGGTGCTTGCCGGTAAAGCTAAAAACAGCCCAGCACCCACTTACCTCAATGCACTGTTTCCTCCAGCACTGCTCGACAGGTCCTACCATCACTTAGGGCTTGAGGACATGCATCTACTTCCACTTCCCTCTAAACCGTCCTTTAGATGTCCGTATAGTCGAGTTACTGCCAATCTTTAAGCGACAACTAAAGACCTACAGTATCTGTTTCTTAGGTACTTGGATTAACACCTCTGCCATGTCAACCAAAAAAAAAATTCTTACCAACAATGTTTGATTGATGGTACTTAGTAACCCAGTGAACCAGTGTAATGGTGACTTAGCACTGCCGCCTTGCACCTCCAGGTCCTGGGTTCGATTCCTATGTCAGGTCTGTGTTCATGGAGTTTGCATGTTCTCCCCCTGCTTGGTGGGTTTCCATCCAGTTTTCCGGTTTTCCTCCCACAGTCCAACAACATGCAGATTAGGTTAACTGGCGTTCCCAAATTTCCTGTAGTGTGTGAATGTGCGTGTGAATGTTGACCAGATGTCCTACCACAGTCATACAAAATGGGCCTCCATGGTCCCCAGTTGGACTGCAGAAGTTCCTATCTGGATGGAACCAATGTAAGGATATATTTAATGATAGAAACTTCAAAGCACTTATTTTGCATAAATTGCATTTAAATATCGCTCATCCCATAGCATGTTCTACGTGTTTTGTCAGTCCTACTGTTATTGTCTTTTTTTTCTTTATTGTCTCTGGATTTTGTGACAAAAAATGGTCTTTTTCTCCCAAGGGCTGTCTTGTTGGAAAATCCATTTTTCAAAGGCAAACATAATCCAGCACCCACAACTCTCAATACGAAAGACAATAATTTTTAAAGGAATAAAAGTCCAGCAGACTAAAAGAGCAGTCACTGGAGACTCATGTCTCATGTTGAGCAACATGTCCAATTTGAAGTGAATTAACCTCGTTTGCATGGACACCAGCTCTCATTCTTTTGAATCAATGCAGGTAGTGTGTAGTGAAATAACTACAAGGAAATGATGTAAATGTAAAGTTCAGTAAACTCACTGTCACATTTAGGAAAACTGTTTGAGATGATTTTAGCTTTGTGACATTGCGCATTATCCTGTAGTCATTAAAGGATGCACATGGTCAGAAACAATACTCAGGTAGGCCGAAGCATTTAAACCATCCTCAACTGGTACTAAGGGACGCAAAGTGTGCCAAAAAACTACCCACATGGCTACACCATCAACACTAGCCCAAATTGCTGATACAAAGCAGAATGGCCTCATGCTTTCATGCTGTTTATGCCACCTTCTGACCCTGCCACCCAAATGTCACAGTAAAAAATTGAGACTCGTCAGACGACGCAGCATTTTTCCAAACTTCTATTGGTGACCTTGTGCAAATTGTAGTCTCAGATTATCGTTCTTAGGCACTTTGTGTATTTGCATTTGTGGTTCTGGATTCAGAGATGCTCTTCGGTATACCTTGGTTGAAATCAGATGTTATTTGGACAATGGTTGCCTTTCTATCAGCTCGAACAAGTCTGGCCTTTCTCCTCTGACCTCTTTAATTAACAAGGCATTTTTGCTCAAAAAACTGCCACTTTTTTTTTTTTGTTTTAATCTTTTTCTCACCATTCTCCAAAGCGTAGAGATGGTTGTGAATGAAAACCACAGTACAGCAGTATGTTTGGAAATACTGAGACCAGGCCATCTGGCACCAACAAACATTGGTTTTGAAATCTGAGTTGAGTTGCTGCCATATTCCCAATTCCCTGATTAGACATTTGACACTAACAAGCAGCTGAACAGGTTTACCTAATAAAGAGGCCGGTGAGTGTGTGTCCCAGACCTCCTCAATTGATTAGGGTTTTAGATTTTACAAAGGTTTTTTTTTTCTTTTCTTTTAGTTTGTTACATTTGGTCCTGTTGTTTGGGCCCTTTTTCTTATGTGTATGTGGAAGTGTGAGGGGGCTCGTTAAACTGTGATCACACATGGCTTAATATCCTACCACCACACGCTGTGATAATCCATGGTTGATGAATTACGTTAGTAATTAGCAGTAAACCTCACTGGCTGTCAGTGACAGCAAATGCCAAGTCAGGCTGGACGTACACCAACGGTCCAAAAATCTGCTTCTGTGGCATTGAGACTTCATGCTGATCTGTTAATGAAAGGCTGAGGCTAATGAAATGTATGTGTGTATATTGTACATAGTTATCTCAAGCAGAAGGCCTGGGCGTGAGCCGCCACTGGACCGAGAAATTGCATGAAATTAGTTTAGTCACATTATATGCTTGCCAAGGAAGCCATGTGCCCTCAAATAAATGAGAGACGAGAAGAGAAAAGTATTCACCGTGTGGGATACGACAGGACGATGTATTTGAGTTTTTCAGAAGCCAGAAGAATGACGTTACATTATTATTTGAATAATTCGATTGGATTAGAATAAATAATTAACCTAATTGAGTGAGTTACCTGCCTGATTACTTACTGACGCATTTCTCCAAACTGCACTGGTCTGGTCATTGTTCATCAATGGTTTGATCACATTTTAACATATAGTAGTGTTATTAATGTTAAGATGCTAATGAATGGTGTTCTTTTTTCTGAAGTACATCCTAAAAAAAGGCTCGGATATATTTTTAAAATGTGCTTAATAATTTGGCAATTTGAAAATCCAGTAAACCAGTACGAGTAGTTTTAGCAAGGTTGGTTTACCACAGAGATCTTTAAAGCCAGTCGTGAAGGGCCAGTGCCCTGGACAGTTTGTAATTCACTAACCCCTAAAGCAGAGCTGCCACCCAGTCTCTCATCTTCACATGGAGCATTAAAGATTAGCGACAAAGTGCTATCCAAAGAGGAAAATACATGTGATTATTTGCCATGACATTCAAATATTTGCACTGAGTGTAATCATGGTGGTCTTTTATATTCATAAGAACACTCAATGTGAGTCTATGACATGATAAACATGATAAACACTACCCAGGGTCTCAATGATAGGAGGGCTCTTGTCATTCTGGAATGGAATATGAGAGATATAGATAAAGAAAGGAAGTGGCCCCTGTGAGGCCCCTTTTGTATAGGGGTCCAGAGTTCTGTGCCACGCCCCTGCTGCCTGCACATGTATGTGTTTTGGCCAGTGGGTAAGATAGGCCCTATTTCACTTTTTAGTTTTTGGGTGAATATTTCAAATGTTCGTTGCACCAGCTGGAATAATTACAGTCACATGCATCTGTTGTGTCCCTATAACACCCCAACGCTAAAATATACAGAACCTGAGCCGTGCAGGATAAGGTGTGTGGTTAGTGTTGGACAAAATGACTGGGCGTGTGCAACGGGGGTGTCATGTATGTTTGTGCAGAACCAATGCCTTTATTTTCAAAATCTCACTCCAAGCTTTTCTGAAAAGTTGGCAGCTACGCCTAAACACACCTACTGAAGTTAGTAATTACCAGATTAGTTCAATCAGCTGTGCTTGAACAGAACAATCACCAAAGTGTTTTGGACACTTGTCCTCCGGGACTGGAGTTCCCTGGTTTACAATATTGAACCAGCATGCTGGATTGATTTTGACAACTTTGCTGTTGCTGTTATTATTATGGTTACCGTGGTTATGTCACATGAGCAGCTTTTCAGCACAGAAGACTTAGGCAGCACTTATGCTGAAACATATACAGTATCTAGCATTAAAGCAGCATTGTTTGAGTAAAACATGACAATCAAATTTCATATTTTATTTTATGTTTCATTTCATTAAAAATGATTAGGGACAAATTTATTAGACATGAAATCAGGTATTGTTATTTTAAATGAATATGATTATCTATACGTTTAATCAAATTTCTGACAGTTTCTTACAAAAAACAATATATATACATTACAGCGGAACCTTGGATTACAAGCATATATATTTCGTTCCGGAAGCGTACATCAAAGCAAATTTCCCCATAAGAAAAAAAAAGAAAATTCAGATTATTCGTTCCACAACCCAAAAAAATAAATGCGTAAAAATAATAAATACAAAATATGAAGTGAAAATAAAACAAATTAATCTGCACTTCACCTTTGAAAAGTATGACGACAGAGCAGTGTCTCCGTTAGAGTGTGTGTGTGTGTGTGTGAAGGCAAGAGGAGAAGGGGTGTGTGTGTGAAGCGGCACAGTGGCCAATGACGCTCGCACACATACTGTATTTGAATCAGTGAAGGCTGACAGAGAGAGAGAGAGAGAAAACTGATCTTTAACCTCTATAATGAGACTTTCTTTTGCTTTACACGCGCACACACACGTGTGTTATAATAAACAGTACATGTGCACTGTACACACACACATACTTACAAACATAAAATCTAATATGTTTTACGTGCACACACGTGGTCTGAGTGTTATAGTAAACAGTACACATGTGCACGGATGTTGATTATACCAGTGAGAGATGTGCACTAAGACCCAACAGGGGAGACGATTACCCACAATTCCGCAGTGTAAGAGAGAGAAAAAACATTGGCTCAGTTGTAATCACGTGACGCCTGGTATCAAAACAAGAAGCGTATGCGTTCTACATGATTTTCGGTATTCGTAAACCAAGACTCGTTAGTTTTTCAAGTCAAAATGTATTAAAAATCTTTGCTTGTCTTGCGGAACACTCGCAAACCGCGTTACTCGCAATCCAAGGTTCCACTGTATATATATATATATATATATATATATATATATATATATATATATATATATATATCGTCCGCGTTCTGATGAAACCTCGTAACTCAATTTTTCGCCAAAATCTTTTTTTTTTTTCGTGTATATTAATTATTTTAAGTGCAACATGTAACTTACTCTGTGCTATATATATGCTGTATTTGTCTTGGATACATTTGTTAAATTTCTTTTTTTTTTTCATTTACATTTCAAGTGCATTTTTTTTCGCTCTCCTGAAAAAGTTGAAAAATTTTGTTACAAGGTTTCATCAGAACACAGATATATATATATATATATATATATATATATATATATAATATGTGATTGTAATATAATATAATATAATAGTATATATTACATATATACTGTAATAATATAATATTATTGTATATTGTACATATAAATATATACAGTATATGCCAAAGTTTATTATAATTCATACCAAATATGTAAAAAAAAAAGGTATTATTATTATTATTATTATTATTATTATTATTAGGTATTATTTTAAGCTTTAAACATTTGTAATGACTTTGACGATTAATGATTTCCATTTGACCAAACGCACAACGTGACAAATCGTACAGTGTACTTAAACGTTTTTGTTGTTGTTCTCTAGTGTTAGAAGCAACAGCCATCCAATCAGTTGATGGATAAGGCATGATGAATGAACAGGCATGTAATCCCACAGTGTAATCCCTCAACCCCCACAGAGAAGCAGTCAGTGAAAATTACCCATACGTGAGCCTTCTCTATTCATCAACCCGGCACAAAAGCAACGTTGTTTTTCCATTACGGCTTCGAGGCACGTTCACGGTCAATTTCAGCCCACCTCCAAGGTTCTCCAGTGTCATCTATCTGTCAAATCCGAGTATGAGCTTTGCCCTCTTCACTAACAAGATTTTATTGGGTTTGCCGTTCGCTAACTGTATTGAGTTCACTCTGTCATTTCGCCAAACAGTTCGGAAGTCATAGCAAATCGCTCAAACAAACTGTTCTTGGATGGATGAATGTTGCAGGCATGTGTGGGTGTGTTTCAGTGGAGCGTGACATGGCAAGACTCCATTTCACAGGGACAAAGTCAACCCAGAGGCCAGATGGCTGGCATCCTGTTACGGGCAGCTTGGAGGCATAATTAATGATGGACGAATAACCTGGACACGACAATAAGTAAATGTTTCGCACTTCTGATCTTTTTTGGACTCTGCAAATTCAGTGTTAGCCAGGTATTTAGAAAGTCCACCAATACAAATTCTCTGTAGGAGGTTGTAGCAGTTCTATATATAACCTTATTATAGACGCAGTTTATTATATAAAATACCGTGCATTATTTAAATGAATTATTTATACGTCTTGGTTAAGTGTTTCATATGGAGAATGGCGAAAGGAAGAAAATGCTGCCAATATATTTTAGCAGGAAAGAGGATTAAGGCCTTAATTTTTCTTTTTGTCAGCCTCTAATCTTGCATTTATAACAGCGGGAATCTCTTTATCTCCTTTATGTCTAAACACATGGGGAAATGGATAATGTGCTAGAAGCAAAGACTGTTGTTCTAGGAGCATCATCTGGATGACTCCTCCTGAGAAGAGGGTTCTCCTTATAAGCTTAAAGAAATATCCTGCCTCGCTTTCACAGCACGGAGTGTGTGCGTATGTGTGTGTGTGTGTGTGTGTGAGAGAGAGAGAGAGAGAGAGAGAGAGAGAGAGAGAGAGAGGCAAAAAAAAGCATTGCCAGGAGAATGAAATAAAAGAGACATTTTTTAAAAGAGGACCTCATGCAATTTCCATTCGATCGTGTAAATATTCATGAGTGCATGCATGCGTATATGGATGAAAGTGCGACTGATATGACATGATACAGCGAAATTCTAATATCTATCAACAGCTTGACATTGAAACTATTATTGTTGAGCAACGCATAACATCACAAAATCTCAGTGGCATTATGTTAAATTATTTTATGACTGAAATGCTTGTTTTATGCCTTGTTTTATATATATTTCCACTATATACCAAATATATAAAATAGAAAGGCTATAAAATGTTCCTTCAAAAGCCTCCTTCATAATGCAAAGTAAACTGGGAGTGCTTGTTACATGGTGTCATCATTATTAATGATGTGCTGTCTAGCCCTGTTATGAGAGTTAAAGGTCAGCATGTTGGGATTTTTACTGCGGACCGTACATACTGTAGCTCTTGGTTTATAAACATAATTCCATTAGGGTGCATTTGATTCTGATTGGGAAAGAACTTATGATTGAAAGTATGGCTGCAACTTGTCATGTTGCAAAAGTGCAACAGAGTGTTTTTTTTTACACACAAAAAAATAAATATCTGTCGATTTATTGGCAGATATCTACAAGAAGGTGTAAAGTCGCTAGAGAATTCCATCTAGCTACAATGAGCCAACTGGAAAGCAATCGGCTCACATGTAATCACCCTGGAGCTGCAGTAGAATTGGCTTGTTTTCCAGCACTATGCTTATGACACCGGCATGCTCTCGGATAAAACTTTCCTGAAAACTAAGACGCCTTCCATAAGTTCCAACCACCATTATTTTGCCCTCGTCGATTTGACTGCCGTATTGCCATAGATTGTAACATGTTGAAGATAAATGTTTTTGAAGCCTTAATATGTACAGTCGTGGCCAAAAGTTTTGAGAATTACATAAATATTGGAAATTGGAAAAGTTGCTGCTTAAGTTTTTATAATAGCAATTTGCATATACTCCAGAATGTTATGAAGAGAGACCATGAAATTTTTTTTGAAAAAAAAACTTTCCACTGCATTTCACTGCTGTCATTAAAGGACCTGCTGAGATCATTTCAGTAATCGTCTTGTTAACTCAGGTGAGAATGTTGACGAGCACAAGGCTGGAGATCATCATGTCAGGCTGATTGTGTCATGCCAACAGTAAAGCATCCTGAGACCATTCATGTGTGGGGTTGCTTCTCATCCAAGGGACTGGGCTCACTCACAATTTTGCCCAAAAACACTGCCATGAATAAAGAATGGGACCAAAACACCCTCCAACAGCAACTTCTTCCAACAATCCAACACCAGTTTGGTGAAGAACGATGCATTTTCCAGCACGATGGAGCACCGTGCCATAAGGCAAAAGTGAGAACTAAGTGGCTCGGGGACCAAAACGTTGAAATTTTGGGTCCATGGCCTGGAAACTCCCACAAATCTTAATCCCATTGAGAACTTGTGGTCAATCCTCAAGAGGTGGGTGGACAAACAAAAACCCACTAATTCTGACAAACTCCAAGAAGTTATTATGAAATAATGGGTTGCTATCAGTCAGGATTTGGCCCAGAAGTTGATTGAGAGAGTCATGTAATTGTCGATAAAAGCCTTTGAAACGTATGAAGTGCTTGTAATTATATTTCAGTACATCACAGAAACAACTGAAACAAAGATCTAAAAGCAGTTTAGCAGCAAACTTTGTGAAAACGAATATTTGTGTCATTCTCAAAACTTTTGGCCACAACTGTACAATGTAAACCCAAATAAGTTGGCAAAACTAAAAAAAAATTGAGGTAATCAGTTACATACATTTTTTTAAGTAATGATGTTTCCAATTTTAAGTAAACAGAACTATCGGTTTTTGAGCTTGTTGTCCTCATTCATATTAATCGTTCTTTACTTGCATTATTGAGTAGCCGAACTCGTACTATTTAATAGCAATTATCATTTTTTAGTTGCTCGGCACAGGTTTTACACCAGATGCCCTTCCTGACGCAACCCTCCCATTTTATCTGGGCTTGGGACAGACACTTCATCCAGTTGTTGGGAATCGAACCCGGGCCTTTCACATGGCAGGCGAAACACCCACCACTGAGCCACCGGCGCCCTATTGCCCTGATGATGTCAGACACAAAATCACTAGGCTGAAATATTGGTGTAAAAGTTGGTGGAACTTTAACGTGACATTTACTGTTACTTAAGTACTTACAATTACTTAAAATATCAAATCAGCTAATTAGAAAAGTGTCATTTCTACAAACTCATAAATACCAAAAAGTTCTAAATACTCATCAAGGTCTATTAATTTGACCTTATTGTAATTACTTAAGTTAACACTACTCAATATGTTTAATAACTTTGAGCATTAGGGTTTACAGTGTAGGGAAGGGACAAATTGTCCCAAAAGTTAGATTAATTGAATTAAAGAAATGGGAACAATTTGTTTTTGCTGCAACAGGCTGCAAAGTGCCTAGATATACCATTTAAAAACTTATAGTTACAGTATGTAACAACCTCGGCAGCATCCTCATTTCCCCTCTCGTCTGTTCCAACCACTCAGCATTGAGCATCACCAGTGTACTAATCACCAGCCTGATCATCCGTCATCATCTACACCAGTTTCAGTCTCTGGACTGAAAATGCGAGGCAAAAAAAGTCCTGAAGGCTGCATTAAAAATACAAGAAAGTCAGACTCTTTGAAAGCAAATGTGAAGAAATACAGAGTGGATCAAGAATTTTGCGCAGTTCTGTATACAAAATCTAAAAACGAAAAAAGAAAGAAAGAAAACAGAGACATGAACTAATTGTAAGTCCACTAGTAAGTAGTGAGCAGAACAAGAAGTTTAAATATTGCAGCTACAGTACCGTATGTGTAGGCCACTTTATCCCTCTCATTATTGCTGAATAATTTACCAGCCTCTTTTTATCAAAAGTGCAATCTTCCTCAAGCAGATCTACGCAGCCAAAAAACATCTTTCATGTAGTTAGCGTGCTTGTCCCAGAGCCTTGTTTCAGTAGTCATTTCTGCTCGAAGGATTTTGAATGTCACATTTATAATTCTAGAATCGCCCCCTATATAAATATATATATATATATATATATATATATATATATATAATACTATACTACTGTTCTTTGTTTTATTCTGCAAGGTTTAAACTGAGATCATCAGGCGCATTTTAAGACCTGCATTTGATAATCGGCAATATACAGGGAGCATTCGAGTCTAACTGGGACTTGTGGTGGAATTTCTCGAGAATTGAGATGTAAAGCTGATCGGCATTTACAAATTTCATGCACAGTATATGATTCTACCGTATGTGTATGAGCCATTTAGCTGCAGTAAAACAGTCGAACGTGAAAACATTTTAAGAAGTCCGTACGTCCATGAATGAGGAATGAGGATAGTGGCTCAGACCCTATACTGCAGTTGTGGAACCTCTGATCCTTGAAAATCAACAGATAACTTGTCACCACCTTGCAGAAGAGATGAATCGGTCTGTCGGAACTGTACACGCAATCATTCAGGAACACCTCTTACATGTTGCAGCATCATTGCTACTGTATATCTCCAGTCCAGTCTTGAACTCGCCCAAGCCTTTCCAATTCAATTTCCATGTGTTTGAGCCTTAAATGGAGTTCCTGAGAGACCAGCATTTCAGATCGTCATGTCTCTGGTGTCCTGGAAAAAACTTTCTACATTGATGGTATCCAAGACACTGGTGCATTAGTGTAGCAGAGGATTATATAGAGAAATAATAATAATAATAATACTTATTTTCTGTGCAATCAAAAGTCCCGGTTTGACTTGAACGCAGAACCGAAATAAAAACTGTCCACCTTTACATTTGAGCCTAAGCAGCATTGTGCCGTACCCGTGTGGATGAAGGAGTTCTGTAGGTGTGCGCAGTAGAGAATGCCATCACAAGATTCAATTCAAGCAAAGTCAAGCACCGACCAGGTGGCTGGCCAATGATTATTGGTGGCTCTTTGGAATAATTAACAATGAACAAGCTTGAAAAAAAGATCAGGAATTTGCTATAAGTATGTGGATAATACTTGAGGACATTAATTGGCTGTAACGATTTGAGTTGGGAATGACGGCGCCCTGTTTTATCGTGACAGGTCTCCCATCGATGTTGCACAACCAATTAAAAATCCCAATAAATAGAAACGGCAGGTTTTCGGTGCTTTGGAAGAAGCATTGCCTGGTGTGGCGTCATTCTCCATCTCAGACTGTAAACACCACTGGGGCAGTAAACACAGTTCTTAAAAAGAAAAAGAACATTAACTCAATTACGCCACTTAAGATAATTGAATAAGAAGCGTACAGGAATATAAGGAGGTCATCCAGCCTTGGGACGTCTTGGTATCTACAGTATACAGTATTTGTGTCAGGAATTGACTAGAACAGGATGCAAATGCTGATGAAGGTATAACGAAATAGTCGGAGCAAACAGGTCCCAAGCATCAGGTAGAATCTATTTCAAAACTGACACATTGTGAGGTGATGTATAACCAGAATATCAGAGGTGACAACTGTTGTGTTTCAGGTTGGCGTTCAGGGTAGCAATGTTTGTAGGCTGCTACACATTACAGCAGGAGGGGGATAGAAGTTCATGTGGAGCTCTGAAATACACATCTTCTGACAAGACTTCAGGGAAAAAGCACGAATATTGCATAAAAATAGTTTAATAGTAATCATAATAATCAGTGACAAAGGATAATCAGAAGATACTTTAAAATCTGCAATCAAAACCAGAAAAAAAAATCATAAAATACTGGTGGGAAAATCTTGCCCTCCAGTGGATAAGGAGATGAACAGCTACAGCTACAGTAGTGACCTGGATGCATTTACTCTATTATAGAGGTAAAATGAGGACTTGTATCATGGTGATGAAGATGAAGTTGTAAAAAGCAGTACAAGTGACATCAGGAAAATGTATCTATACATAATAAATCTATTTACAGGTGAAACTCGAAAAAATTAGAATGCAAAAGTTCATTTATTTCAGTAATGCAACTTAAAAGGTGAAACTAATATTGTATATGAGATAGACGCATTACATGCAAAGCAAGATAGTTCAAGCCGTGATTTGTCATAATTGACATGGTTATGGTGTACAGCTCATGAAAAGCCCAAATCCACAATCACAGAAAATTAGAATATTGTGAAAAGGTTCAATATTCTAGGCTCAAAGTGTCCCACTCTAATCAGCTAATTAAGCCATAACACCTGCAAAGGTTTCCTGTGCCTTTAAATGGTCCCTGTCTGATTCAGTAGGAAGCACAATCATGGGAAAGACGCGTTGTGTAGAAAACCATCATTGTCATCCTCCATAAGGAGGGAAAGCCTCAAAAGGCAATTGCAAAAGACGTTGGATGTTCCCAAAGTGCTGTATCAAAGCCCATTAATAGAAAGCTATGTGGAAGGGAAAAGTGTGGAAGAAAAAGGTGCACAAGCAGCAGGGATGACCACAGCCTGGAGAGGATTGTCAGCAAAGGGCCATTCAACAGTGTTGGGGACGTTCACAAGGAGTGGACTGAGGCTGGAGTCAGTGCATCAAGAGTCCCTTTTAGGGGTCTATTACATCCAAGGACGTTGGTTGCTCTGTGACTTACTGTAATATGTTGCTCCTCCTCCCTTCTTGGAATGGAAATTTCTTCCCAGACCACCAGACCACCACACTCCACATTTCTTCTCTCCTCTCACCTGGCTGTATTTCCCCTGATTACTTTGATTTTTTTTTTCTCTTGTTGGCATTTGTTTCCTTAAGTTACCTGTACTTTTACACCATAATATTACAAACACAACTTATGGGATCTGGCGAGTTTGGGAGTCGGGTTGGTGGCCTTGGGAGCTTTGCCTGCTGGGCAGAGTGCATGGTGGGCTGTGGTGTGTTGGATGTTAAACCTGGCCAGATTTGTCTTTTTTTTAACTGTTGCATTTGTGTTGCATTGGCTTTTCTGTTCAATAGACCTCCGTGAGAGCATGGATGACCCTTGGGTGCCCAAGATCCTGTCACCAGTTTACTGTATATACTGTGAGTTATAATCAATAGTAATATGTGCATTTTTGTGATGTTAATGCTATGGCTGATCAGTGTTAGAAAAAGTTTTTCTTTGAATCTTGAATCTTTGAATCTATGGCTGATCAGTGTATGTTTTTCCTAATATAACCTTGTCTTGATATTGATTTGTTTGGTTAGGTTTTGGTTCTTTCCAAGCATTTTAATTGTTTTATTTATTTATTTATTTATTTATTTATTGCAGCTTGTTTGCATTTTGCATCCTACTCCATGGATATTGGCATATGGTGCTGATTAATTTCCCATAATAGGAACTTAGTAGTTTATACAAGTGTATAATATGAAACAGGTGGTAACTGAAAAGTGAGCAAACCAAAAACCCTCTCCCCGATGTACATGAAGACATGTACCCTGATGTAAGATATTTTTATCATGTGAAGCAAGTGTGATCAGGAAAGAATTTTACATACCCTTAGCATTATTTAATAATCATAATAATAATAATAATAATAATAATTTAAAAGCATCAACAGTCTGTGGCGTCATCAGATACTCAGGGAGAGCATTCCACAGTCTACGTGTAGCTGAGCAAAAAGCCTGATATCCCATAGTATGAAGCTTAGTCTTAGGAGGTTTCAAAAGATGTACTGATGCAGAGCGGAGATTGCGTGTGTACCGATGTGTGGTTTATAAGTTCTTTGAGGTAGGGAGGGTCATCCCCATAAATACACTGGTGGGTAAGAAGGGCAACCTTGTAATCAATTCGGAATGAAACAGGGATCCAGTGAAGAGATTTAAGAATGGGCATAATATTGTTGTATTTACGCCCTCTCATGAGGATCCTAGCAGTTCTGAATATACTGCAGCTATTGAAGGATTTTTCAAGTAGTCCCAATGAGAAGCATGAGCAATGAGCATTGCCGAAGTCCAGCCTGGAGGAGACAAACTCATGGACTAACTTTTCTGCATCTGCAAAAGTGAGTGCTAGATGCAGTTTTATAATATTCCTGGTCTTATTTTTCAATGGTGAAAATAAGACATCTTGCACAGATATTTGATATGAGCCTCATATGTCAAATGAGAGTCTATTTTAACCCCAAGGTTAATAACAGATGTTGAAAATGGGATATCCTGACCAGAAAAGGTAATACTGGTGATGTTAGATGTCCTAAACTGGTGTGGGGTGCCTACTAAAATAGCTTCAGTCTTAGAGCTGTTCAGCTGCAGGAAATTTAGCTTCATCTATGACTTTATCTCCTCCAAACAGATGGTCAAAGTGGATGATGGCAGAGTAGACGAAGTGGTTGAATTTATCCTAAGGTAAAGCTGAGTATCATCAGCATAGCAATGAAATAAAATACCGTGCCGACTGATGATACAGCCCAGGGGAAGCATATACAACATAAACAAAATGGGGCCGAGCACAGAGCCCTGAGGAACACCACAGGTGACATTGTGTGTAGCTGATTTAGCCTCTCCCAGGGCAACATGCTCCGTTCTTTCAGTAAGATAAGATGAGAACCAGTTGTAAACAGAGTCAGAGAGTCCAACAGTGTGACGTAATCTGTGAAGAAGAATGTTGTGATCAACAGTATCAAAGGCCGAAGACGAGTCCAACAGGATGAGAAGTGATGGAAGAAGTGATTATTTTACCATAGAGGCTCACTTTGCTCACTATTAATTGTAGTAGTGCATAATTTTTTATGTTTTTTATATAGTATCTTACCTACTGTAGTAACTTGTGTGGCCAGGACTCCACATGAATGAGATTAAAAAAAGATTCTATATTAGCTTGACATTTTTCAAAAATGGAAAAAGTCTTCATATTTTTGATTATGTCAAAAGAGAGAAAAAAAACAAAGGCTGGTGTGGACGCCCACCCCCTGCTGATTATCTTCTCATGCAGCATCAGATCCCATTGTCTTTTGTTCATTACTTATCAAACAGATCATCATGGATCAATATTTATTTTTTCCAAGAAGGAAAAATAATTCCAACCTCAATCGACAATCCAGTGGGAAAATTTCCAACAGTCAGGTGTTATCCAGAGTATACTGGTGACTCGAGTTAGCATGTAATATTCCCAAATGAGGTATTGGATGAGGTCTGATTCATTCCAAGCCGGGAGCTCGACTGGATAGCGTCATTATAGACTGCATTAATCTTCAAGAACCACGGGCTGAAATTAAAGCTGTCAAATTCATTAAAGAACAGTGCAATCTTCTGAATTAAGTAAATATCGAGCAGACGCCAAGACAATATATGTGAGCTTAACTGGATTTGACAGACATTCTATGTCCTAAATCTTAGCGCTTTGGAGATCTCAGATTTTTTCATAGGAGATAAAATTATTAGCAAGAGAAAGACATCGTTATTCATCTCATGGCCAGGTTTTGTGTCTTGGTTCTTCATGCAGTGTAATAAATTTACATAGAACTTATTTCTAAGCACGGTCACTCCTGAGTTTAATTTAGAAAAAAAGAGCCAACGCAGAGGCAGCATTAGTTACAACAAGCTAAAAAGCTCAAATTAGCTATTCATTTATCATATGACTACAGTAGCATAAGTACCCATATAATAGTTAAAAGGTTAAAGCTAAAAATAAGCTGAAATAAGTTTAAAATAAGCTAATGTAATCAGTGATATTTTTATCGGGTTGAAGCCCACGTACATGTCTGTCTGTCTTTCTGTAAGGCAGAAATCTCTGTCGAAGGTATTCATATAAAGAAATGAAATTTTGTAAGGTTGAGTATCTTATTGTATGCCTTGTTTACGCTAAGTTGTACTGCTTTAGTCGTCAGCCAAATACACTCTTTGTTCAGTAATCAGAAAGTGAATCGCAGATGAGAAGTAAAAAAAAAAAGGTCGTATTTGTCTTTAAATTACTCCAACGTGTTAAAATTCACTTATACCCCTTAAAAAAAACATACAATGGTAATCACCATTAGCCTCCATGGTCCCTAGTTGGACTACAGAGGTTCCTAGATGGAGATGGATGCACCAGAGGAATTTTGTTGCATTAAGTTTGTGGCTTGGCATTCTCGAGAATGAAATCCAGGGAGTAGGATGCAAATGCGGCTTTATTATACTATCAATAACTTGCTAACTGTTAGGCTGGAAAAGAACCAAGGGCTGGCAAAACAAACAAATATCAAGACCATGGCAGGAGAAACAAAACAGAGATATAGACGTCTCTTTAAAAAGGCCTAACTAAAGAGAGAATATCACAGATATATTTCTGTAAATAATACAATAAATTATCTGAAATCCAGCTACTTTACTTACAGCTACATGTAGCATCTTCTTTTTTCTTTTCTTTCGGTTGCTCCCATTAGGGATCGCCACAGTGGACCATTTTGTCTCCATCTAACTCTGTCTTCCACATCTACCCTCGTCACTCCAACCTCCTGCATGTCCTCACTCACCCCATCCATAAACCTCCTCAAGGGCCTTCCACTTCTCCTTCTGCCTGGAAGCTCCATCTCATCTCTAACATTCTCCTCCCGATACACCCCTCATCCCTCCTCTGCACATGTCCAAACCATCTTAATCAGCCCTCTCTAACTTTGTCCCCAAACCATCCTACATGCACTGTCCAAAGCAAATCACAGCATTTTCAGCTCTGCCATATTAGAAGAAAATATAAGTATGGGTGCCCTCTGGTGGCCTGGGCAGAAATCGATCATCTGACTGAACTCTGTGGTGTAACTATTATATGCGCTTATATTGTTATAGGAGTATTATTATAACTCATATTACCAGAGTGCTACTGTATTTCAGATAATTACTGTGTGTGTGTGTGTGTGTGTGTGTGTGTGTGTGTGTGTGTGTGTGTGTGTGTGTGTGTGTGTGTGTGTGTGTGTGTGTGTGAGATGATTTCTTTGCTTGCCCTTTCACTTTCTACAAAGTGAAAGTTAGACTGCGATACTGATGGACACACAAGCTGAAGTGAAAGCTTTGTGTGTCAGCAGGGTCTTTCCTGGCAAATGGACACACGCAGTGTATGAGAGAGAGACAGAGACAGACAGACAGACAGACAGACAGAGGGACAGACAGAGGAGGTGCATATATTGTATTTATGCACCCTATTCACGCGAACAGTTATGAGTGATATTGTAATTTACATAATAAGGACATAAATTGTCTGTATCCTTTATTAAATCCCTTATTTCTCATTATATACCTTATTACAGCCGTCCATCCACGGTCAGCACTATATCCACAAAGTAAATTCCCCCATGCCTAATGAATTTATGAGTCATATTATATGATATAGTCAGTATAACTGCAGATCATATGATACAGTAATACGCATCCCCCCCTGTCAGGGCAGGATACCGAAACTAAAACTAACTGCCGGATTTAAACTGGACTAGGGCTCTGTATAGGATGGTTTTATAATAAGCTCATTAGCACAGAGGATATATACAACAAATAGTGAAATATTAAGGTTTAAGGACATTTACATGGACATGACAGAGTTGATGCTGAGAATGATAGCGCTCTCTTTTGTTTTAAGAGGTAAGCACATTGTGTACAACAACAGTTGTTGGTAGTTGTGATTGTTTTTGTTGTTGTTTGTTGTTGTTGTTGTTAATAATGTTGATGTTCTTATTATTGTTGTTGCTCTAGATAATGTTGATGTTATTGTTGTTGATGTTGGTGTTTGCTGTCATTATTAAGGTTAATGATGATGTTTGATGTTATTGATGCTGTTGCTGTTATTGATGATACTGCTTTTGTTGTTGTGGCAGTTGTTTGTTTTGTTTTTATGTTGATATTATTGCTGTTGGTGATGTTATTGATATTATTGCTGCTGTTGTTCATGTTGTTGCTGTTGTTGTTTTTTGTTGTTGCTGCTGCTTTTGTTGTTGGTATAGTTGTTGCTTTTATTGTTGCTGTTGATGTTAATGTTGTTGATGTTGTTGTGGGTATTGTTTTATTGTTGCTATTGATGTTACTGTTGTTGATGTCAATGCTATTGATGTTTATGTTGTTCATGATGTTGCTCTTGTTATTGATGTTATTGTTGCTGCTGTTGTTAATTTTGTTGATGATGATGTTATAGATGCACTTGTCACTTCTGCACTGCAAAAAAAAATGGCATCTTAACAAGTGAAATATTCTTGAATCAAGTCAAATTTATCTACAGTTTCTTAAAATAACACTATGAAAAACCAAAAATAAGTTTTTAAGCTTATTTCTAGTGAAATTTTACCAAAAAAATTAAGCTTGTTCTATTGGCAGATAATTCTGCTTCTTTGAAGAAATACATATTCTACACATATTCTATCTTATATATTATATCTTGTATGTGGTTTGTTGTAATCAAGGGGTACGTGGTGGCTCAGGTGGCTAAGGCTCTAGGTTCTTGGTTTGGGTTCAAGCTCTGCTGTCGGTGGATGCCACACTCCAAACTACCCAGTCACTGCATTCAGTGCCAGTCCCAAGCTCAAAAAAAAATGGGAGGGTTGGATCTGGAAGAGCATCCGGCATAAACCCTGTGCCAAAAGTTGTGTGCGGAATGAACGGTCTGCTGTGGCGACCCCTTGATGGGAGCAGCCAAAAAATTTTTTTACGTGGTTAGTTGTAATCTATGTATGAAACTGTTGATAAATGCAATGCTATCTACTACATTCAAGATATTTTCATTTGCAAAAAATCTTATTTTTGCAGCGTGATGTGTATTACACAATATAGCTAGGCACAATGGAAATCAAGATTTTTAAAAGGTTTCACCATTACATGTTCAACTTAGTTTGGTTGTTGTTTTTAAATAGAAGTAGATGTCAGGCTCTAGTTTTTGAGGTGGACCGTTTAACTGCCTTCGTGCTCATTCCTGATTCTCACAGTGACAGCCATGCAGCTTCGGTCTCCTCTCAGTCGGACACTCAGCATGCCCTGTGAGTATGACTACGAGGCACAGGGATCCGTTGAGCAGCTCTCGCTGCAGTGGAAGAGCCCTAAGAGCCAGTTACTCTGTCATTTCATCAAGCACAAGGATTACAGGAACTGCACTCAGGGCTACTCAGCACTTTACACACCAGGGAACATCACTCTCATCATCCACAAGGTGAAGGAGGCAGACTTCGGGAAGCATGTGTGCTCTGTGAGCAAGCGTCATGCTTTCGTGGATTATACCATTGAGCTTTTGCAGGTGACAGGTATGTACTGTAACATGGACAAAATGATATAGTCATATATAGAATGGAGTGCATAAGTTTATGCACCCTTCAGCTCAAAACAAATGTGTGAAATAAAGACTGTGAGGTCAAATGCTTGTGATGCTACAGCCATCTGAAAACTGGCCATACTTTCAAAGAGGGAGCGTCTTCCATCTCTGACAACACTTGTCAATCATGAGTGTCAATCATGGGTTACAATGTCCTGTGATGAGGTTTTACAAATGTTTCTTGATTATAATAATATGTTAGTATGTTTTGAGTGGAAGAAAAACCAAATATCGGAACATTTTGTTCTTCACTAATAGATATCATCAATTTTTAGTAAGATAGAATAAGATCTCTATTAATTCCAAAGGAAATTGCAGTTCTGCAGCAGCACTGAATGACACAGAGACAGACTTTAGGCAGTAAACAGTAAGATAAAACAGCTTGATGACAGCAAAAACAGCTTTCATTTGCAAAACTCATCAAACCCCAATGATGAAACTGGCTCTCATGAAGACCTTTCCAGGAAAGCAAAACCAAAATGTCTTTAATCCGAGGCTGGTAACTCTAAATGAACATATCCAGTTTTATCAGTCAGTTTCATCTATTATTGACATCTATGGTGCTTGATGGGTTTTGCAAATGCACTTGACAAACTGTCCTTGCAAGAACTACAATATTCCAGACCTTCATATCCTATACTGACTGTTGTTGTTATTTACTTACCTAATTACACATATTATTTCAGAGTTCTGAAATAATCTCCAGTATTAATCTAGAATATAGAAAATCAATCACAAAACAATAAACATTGAATTAGAAAGTATGTGCAAACTTATAACTGAAGCTGTATACAGTATGTACTGTTTGTATACACCTGACCGGAAAATAACCAGTATGCATAATTGCTTATTATAAGGAGGTAATGTACCTTTAGAAGACATTTCGTGCAATATTGTGCACACTGTGTGTTAGATAGTCCGGCAGTCAAGAAAAATTACAGTCATAGGTCAATCCTCATTAGAAACAAGAATGTTGACAACTTGTAACAGTTTATAGAGCAGCGAACCTGTCTCAGTCTATTACTAATAGAATATTAATGTAATATTACTAATTATGCTAAAGTTAGGATATCCTCTTTTTAATCCAACATTTTGGATATTTGCTCCAATTTGCTAGACATATATATACATCCTGTATATCAGAGTCAGACACTACTGTACCTGAGCGAGTCATGTCATAAAAAAAAAATCTTCTGAAGCTGACTGATTGTTCTTTAGGCTTGGGGATTGCCATGTTGTTTCAGAATACTGTAGATCTACATTTTATACTGACTAAGGGTGAATTATCTTTATTTATTTATTTATTTATTGTAATACTGTATGAACAGCCCTTTAAAATTTAATAAGGGATAATTTTAATAAAATTTTCATAGGGGACACAAACGTTTGTTTTGTTTTCATTTTCATAAATAAAGAATACCTATCTCATATGAAAACTTTTCAAATCATAGTACATAATTACTAAACTAAACCATGACAGTTGTTTTATTATTGGAATAAAACATCTTAAAATATGTAAATGGTTTATTTGCATACAAGGATCCCCTTTAGAAAAAAAATAATAATAAATAAATAAATAAATAAATAAATAAATAATGTATAGAGTATTCAGAAATCCAAGTTTATATTTTCTGAAATTTTCTTTCAGGACAATGACATTATTATTATTATTATTATTATTATTATTATTATTATGTTAATACTTGCACTATAGTTAATAACTCACATTCATATCTTGTTCAGAGTCTTCCACACCTCTGCCATCAGACAAACAAGATCGCACAGGTATGTTTCTACTGTATGTATCCGATAGATTTTAATATAGTTTATTTATAAAACTGAGCTTTATAGTTAATAAACAGCTTTAGGTCCTTGATGATGACCAGATAAATTTCCTCAGAAAAGGCCACTAGGGAAAAATGAGGTTGCTTAGTTGGAAAAACATAATAATTGTACTGAACATTTATTGAGTGTCTAGAATTATGCATCAGTAAATTCTTGATCATGAGAAATGTAATCTAGTCCATTAATGTCTTGATCCAGTCCATCAAAGAGTATAACAGTGAGTATATAATGTACACTGTAAACTGATAACTTTAGAAATAATGCCAGCATTGGATTGTTATAATTAAATAATTTCTCTACCAAAGACCACTACATCAACGAAATGCATTGTTATGCAAAGGGAAATCTGAATGTACTTTTGACTGTTTCTTGTGTTATTTTTCCATGAGGCTATGCTCAAGAACATCTCCTTCTTCTTGGATGCAGTCTCTTTGTGTCTCTATTTGGCCGCTGAGAGGACAAAACACTCCCCAACACAAATGAAGCTTAATAAAAACCATTGTGCAATATTTCTGTCAAGGGTCTTTAAATATCATACTTGGGTAAAAAGCACTTTCTAACTTCCTGAAATACTAAGTAACTTATTTTGGTATGTATTCAAATAGTACAGTATACTGTGTGTCTTTAACAAGTCAGTGTACTGATGAACTGTGAACACTAGGTGGTAGCAAATCTATTAACATGTATGGTGTGTTATCTAGCAAGTAGTAATAACAGAAGTAGTATCAGTAATATTATGGCTGAAAAGTCCAATAGAAATCATTTTAATGGTTAATTGTGTATTATTTGTATGTTTAAATAAAAATGTACTTTTATGTAAAGGCATGTTTTAATATCTTGGTGGAAACCAGATTTTAGGCCACACAATAAACTTCATCAATAAACATCATATTTTTTGTTTGTTTGTTTTTACACAAAACCATAAAAAGCTGAAATGTTTAATTTTGCTTACTGAGGTTAGAGTTGAGCATCAATTAACAGAATTCATTATTATGTCAGTGGGAATACATGAAACAGCATGGAGAAATGTTTGACTGTTACTATTTTAAAAAATTGTTTGTTTGTTTGTTTGTTTGTTTGTTAAAGAAATTTAATATAAATTATATATATATTATTTAAATTTTTGTTGTTGTTGTTGTTGTTTTTTGTTTTGTTATTTTTACATTATGTTTGCCGCTGAAAATTAAAATTACTTAGCAACATAAACTTTTTTAAATAGTTTAATTGCTTTGCAATATTTGTAACTGATGATCTTACATTTGGTTTAGAAACACTGTTTAAACTCTTTTTTTAAAGGAAACATTGTTAAATAACATAAAAGTGGCCTATTATGCAAATTCTTTGAAAACCATTTTTAGATGTTTTTCATGTGTGTGTATGTGTGTGTGTGTGTGAGAGAGAGAGAGAGAGAGAGAGAGAGAGAGAGAGAGAGAGAGAAAAAAAATGTACACAAATTGTCCATTGATTTGGTTGTGGTTTAAACAAGACATTTAGAGTTTCTCCCTAATATAAGAAGGCAGCCCTACCCCTGCTTGTTGCTCAGCTCCACCCAGCTCTGCTGTTCTCTGGCGGGCGTGGCTTGGCAGGAGTTACCTAGACACTGAAGCAGTATATTCAGACGAGGAGTGAAACAGATGAGTTTGAGGTATGAAATAATGCATTTCAATTCAATTCAAATCAATTTTATTTGTCGTTGTTAAAAATAACACACACATTGGTGGAGCTCTGTAACCTGTGTTAACGTTTTAAAAGCAGTAAAATATGGGACCTTTAATATAATTTTATTATTAACCTTTTTAACCTCTTACTCTACTGACTAACACATTCTGCATTGGAAAGAAACATTTTTGTTCAAATTTAACCCCATATTAATTTTACACTTAGGGTTACAGTCTAGTATATGTATTATATTACATAATTACATGAACACACACGTGAAATACTAAATATTTGTGTGTGGAAAGATAGAAAAGAGAATGAAAGATAGAAAGAAACATCTATTCTAGCAGTTGCCATAATGGAAAGAAAACCATTAATGCACAGCACATACAGTATAGTGCAAGCCGTGATAGGAGGTGTAAGGTTATCACAGCTTAAATGCTTCATCCTGTTCCACCTCAGCCCACACACACAGACCTTAGGGATTACTGACCTATCAACAAAGCCTATGGAACAGAAAAGCTATGGAAACAAGAATGCATCCTGGATATCTGTCCTTTGTTCCACTAATGATCTTCCATTCGCCGCTATTTGACTCGTGCGAGTGCTACACATCATGTGAGAAAAAAAAATGAAAGGAGAAGAAATAATGAAGTAACAAAGTTGCATAATGAAAAGTAACATAATAAAAATATAAAGTACCAAATGCATCAAAAAGTATTAAAATCATACTATATTCTTTATATTCGCTTACATTATGTACTGTATCTGTAGACTGTGTGAAATGTTGCAATTCTTGTTTGTTCACAAAACGATAATTTTGTCATGACATGAAAAACAGCACAATGCAGCATTATATTTTATTCAAAAGCCTTCTCAAGTGCAACACTTGCAAAGATGTGTGTGGGAGTCACCCAAGGATACGGTTCTAGTCTACAAAGGATAGACTCGAGTATCTGTCATCACACCCCCGCTGAATGAGATGACCAAGGAAAATTTTAGCTTCCTCCACAGTCCTCCTTCTGAACTCTCACAACCTATGAGTGCCGTCCAGAATTTCATTTGTCACCCTCATTACCATATTTCTCAAAAAAAAAAAAAAAAAAAGCACGCTGAATTGAAATTAATCATTGAGGCCGCCAATTGGGACAAATATTCTTTATTAACCATTTCAGTTTTAGGGTCATCTGCATGTCTAAAACAAACTTCGGTTGTTCTGAGGAACTGGTAGAGTATTTAATGAGAAGACATCTCTTTTTCATCTATTTCACATATGGAGTCTGAACTCCCAGTATCTTGTAACATATTTCTGACAATGAAATCTTGTCTTATTAACTTAAAACAAGAGAGAGAGAGAGAGAGAGAGAGAGAGAGAGAGAGAGAGAGAGAGACTGTCCAAAGCTGATGTAAGTGATTTTGGATGTTCCACAACAATGAAGTGTAATTCCAAATGGATAAAAGTATGATGTATGCCTCAATATATGAACATGTGTTTTAGTTCTGTTTTGATAAACAGGATGATAGAATGCGAATCACCCTGAATGTGAATAACCATACCAGTAAAAAAAATTTAAATAAAAAAAAATAAAAAAACACTTGGCAGGTAACTCTAAATGAACTTCTACAGCAGAGGTACATTTTGGTCTTGCTTTCCTGGGATGGTCTTCATGAGCGCCAGTTTCATCATGGTGCTTCATGGGTTTTGCAATTGCATTTGACAATACTGTCCTTGGAAGAACTATATTTGAAATCTCCAGTATTCATCTAGAACATAGGAAATAAATAAATAAATAAATAAATAAATAAAAGTGTGTCCAAATGTTTGACTGGTACTGTATAAGTCTCAGCAGAACTTTGGAATGCATTTTGGCACATACCAATGCTTGTGGAATTTGGCGCCGATTACTTCGCATTCCAATCGCATTCAGTTTGCAGATCAGAAACATTTATTATTAATAACCAAGACTTTTGGTAATGTACTTATATTCACCCCAATTTTGATTTAAGACACTAGAAAAGTCCTACCTGTGTTTACCGGCAACGATATATACAGTATATGTTATTTATGTATAAATCTCACTCATTCATCGTCTATACTGCTTTATACTGTACATAGTCGCGGGGGGAAGTTGGAGCCTATCCCAGGAGACTTGAATATGAGCCAGGATATACCCTGTATGGACACAAAAAGCAAACGTGAAATTCTGCATGAAACTCGGCAAATCTGCCACAAAGATGTTTGACAAGTTAGATTTGGCAAGTTTATACCAATGCTACAATGAGTCGTTCAAGGTGTTTTTTGCGTGGCACATGCTTTCAAGAGTGGAAGAGCATCACTGGAAGATGATGAGAGATCAGGAAGACCTTCAACTACTGTAACTCTACCCCTGAAAATGTTGAAACTATTTGGAAACTTGTGCATGATGATCGTCTGAGAAAAAAACACATTGCTGCCATTGTCAGTGTGTCATACAGAACTATCCTCACATTTGATTCAAACATTAACTGTTTTGCTCATGTTTGTGCCCTAGCTGCTGAACTAAGAGCAAAAGGAACATTGCGTCAAAGACTGCAAAGAACTCCATCAGCATGCCGCAGATAGACCGTCCTTCATGTAGAGGATCATTAACATTGACAAAACTTAAGTGTATGGGCACGACCCTGAGACGAAGCAACAGTCTTTACAGTGGGAGAGCCCATTATCTCCACGACTGAAAAAGGTGAGGCAGTTCGCCCAAGTGCATGCTCTTTGTCTTTTTCAACCTTCACAGCATTGTGCATTCAAATTTCGTCCCCAGGGGCCCAGACTGTCAATAGCGACTACTACTACTACTGCCAGGTTTTAAGGTGTCTGATGCAGGGCAGATCTGTGGCATGCAAATCTCAAAACTTTTTGATACCAACAGTAAAGCATCATGAGACCAGTCATGTGTAGGGATGCTTCCCAGCCAAGGAAGTGGGCTCACTGACAATTTTGCCTAAGTACACAGCCATGAATAAAGAATGGTACAAAAACATCCAAGAACAGTTTAGTGACAAACGATGCCTTTTCCAGCATGATAGAGCACCTTGACATTAGGCAAAAGTGGCTCAGGGAACAAAACATCGAAATATTGGCTCCATGGAACAGGAAACACCCCAGACCTTAATCCCACTGGGTACTTGTGGTCAATTCTCGAAAGGCGGGCGGACAATCAACAATCCCACAAAGTCTGACAAACTCCAAGCATTGATTATGCAAGAACAGCTGCCATTAGTCAGGATGTGGCCCAGAAGGTGATTTACAGCATGCCAGAGCGAATTGCAAAGTTCATGAAAAAAAAATATTCATTTATGCAAATGTAACTTAATGTAATTGTCAATAAAAGCCTTTGCCACGTCACTTAGTTCATTTAGTCCCTGTCCCTGTCATTAGACTTTGTCATTGACAAAAACTTCTAAAAACACTGAAGCAGCAGATTTTGTGAAAATTATTGTGTGTGTCATTCCCAAACCTTTGGCCATGTCTGTATATGTGACAAATAAGACACTTAGCTAAATGAAAGAACACGTTTTTCACCATCTCTATTGAAACTTCTAGAATGTATGACAGATTTCCGAGCAGTTGCTCCAACCAACTCTGTGTCACACATTTTCAACACGCTTTATTTTTGTTTTTGGGCGTCTGTATTTCGCCTCTTCTTACTGTAACTGTAATTGGAAGACATGTGGGAAGACACTAAGATCCACGAAGACGTTGAATGGTTTCTACCTGAGCTGACGCGGAAGCCGGTTGGCTGATCAGGCGGCATCTCGTCCACGCGCAGCATCCGATTGGTCGGCGAGGATGCGCGCGCGGAGGTGGGATGGAGCGCGAGCCGCTATAGATCAGAGAGGAAGCGCGCTCACAGCAGGCTTCGGAGGGACACGCTTACCTGTGCGCGCGCCAGTTTATTATTCTTGACGCTCATAAGTTTATATCGCCATGGACTGTCGGAAAGTAAGTAAAGCTCTTTATTATGGGGATATTCTTTGTAATTCTAAGTTTGAATAATACACCTAATTAATTGAAATTATTTCAAGTCCATTTGTTTGTTTATTTATTTATTTATTTATTTGAACCAAGGTTTCCAAAATGTCACTTATAGACTGTTAATGTTCCTGAAGAACACCTGATTCATGTAAATGCTGAATGCTTACATAAGAATCAGCTACTGAATTTGTTGAGGATCTGGATTATTCTCTTGACTGTAACTTATATATATATAGACCAACATCTCAGACACCTTCTGCATCTTTTACATTTTTCCTCATAGACTAGATTATATGTATTACATGTAACAGGAGACCTACAGGAAATATGTCATCAAATGTAGGCTTGGGTATGCAAAAAAATTGTATGCAAAAACGTCTGGCTTTGTGATACTTTATGAATGCGAGAAGCTCACTTCAGCATGCAAAGAGCAATGAGCAATGCCATAAATCAGTTTTTCTTTTCTTTTTTTTTCTTCATCATCCTTGAGTTCAGATCACAGTTCACAGATTATGTGGGCGTTTTAAAGAGCAGTGGCTTCAACACATCATTTACACAGCATAATGTTGCACACACACACACACACACACACTTACACAGTGTTGGTCAGTATAAGATCTCATGTCTCAAATCATGCAGATTTTTATGAATTCTTGATTGTTTAGAAAACAAGGTGCAATTTTGTTCACATACTTGTATGTTGAAGTGTTAGCGCTGGTGCAGCGAGAATTCTGTAGGATTAGACTGGGGTGGGTGATATGACAATAAATTATCGTATCACGATACAATAAATATCGTATCATGATTCTCAAAGGCATATATGATATATGATTTAAAAAACTAGTGCTAAGTGTTACTCAGACTAATCCCAACAACTGAACTCATACCACAGCACTATTAAATACTAGACTCTGATTGGTCGGAAAAACCTTGATAATTTTTTTACAAAAGCAGCTCAAACAGTACTTCCAAAAGTAACAAAGAAAAAATGATCAGGTATCATAGAAGCTTTATAATGATGTTAGAAATGAGACATTATTTTAAATATCTATTTTCAGAGTCTAAGCTTTTTTTCTTTTTTTTTTAGGATTTGCATGTGTAAAGTGAGTGTGTAAAGTGTGTGTGTCTGTGTGTGCGTGTGTGAGTTGAATAGAAGGATGAGTAGGTTCTGAGTGCGTCTGCTACGCAAGCAGTAATTAAACAGTCGCTCGGGTTGCCGAGGCCTGATGAAAATTGCACTTTTCAGCTGTTGTCTTATTATCTGTCACAATGTTTGCAGGAAACAACGTTCAACATCTTTGACATTTCTTATACAGATTTCTATAGTCAAAGGCCGCCGGCTGAAAGAGTCAGCTACACGAGCGAGCGGTGAAGGACATTGCGTAAGCGTGGGTTCTGACTGGAGGGCTGCGAACTTTCTGGAAGCATTAACACTAACTGTACTATTTGAGCAGAATCCAAAGATCAGGCTTGTGAACGATGAGACAGATGGTCATTTGCATGTCCCAAACTGCAGCAACACGCACTCGCGAGAGCACTTTCACGCAAGATGTTTCTGTGTAACTTGGGCTCAGTAGCTATGCATGGTTCTTATCTAATTCTGTTATGAATAAGCAGCATAAATATGCAGTGGTGTATCCAAGTATAAAGTATAAAGTAAATGCATGAAGTCTCGTGCAGTATCTTAGCTTTGGCTTCACTGAGCAGGAAGAGCAAGGCCGTCCCATGAGGCCTCATTTGTCGTGCAATAGATCGCATGTTTACACTTCCCGGAGGAACATCGCGCTTCCTTTTCCGCTCGACATGGTTCCTTCGAAGGTTCTTGCTGAAGCTTAGGATCCTCAAAGCATCAGCCTCTACAGACCAATAAACCCCCAGAAGACAACCTAAATAAGATGCGATGTCGGAAACTCTGGCCTCATTGGGCAAAGATGACAAGCACTAGCCGTGTGGGAACGATGGAAAAAGCGCTCAGAGGAACCCGCAGGGAAGGAAGCGTGTCTTCATCTACTGCCTGGGTCATTAGAGATAAAGCAAAGGGGAATTAGTGAAATTTCATAGTCTGAGGATACGCCACGCTGATTAGTTGGTTGTGCTATAATGACAATAAGTTATGTCAACTGGCTGTAACTTGATATAATGAGTCTATGAAGGGGGTTGCATAAAGATTGTTCGAAATTTTTGCATATAAACACACAGTAGGCATAGAGCCAGATGTTCAAATGCAATTAAGATTCTCATCCCACTTGTTGAATTCGTGCCTAAACACTGAAAGGAACTAGAAAATTTGGCAGGACGAAGGGTAAAATAATGCAATATGTTTTATGCTTTACAGTTTAGACTTTATGAATGTATAAAATATTGTTAACACTCATAAGAAGTGCTGTTTGCAAATATTACCATATCAATAATTTCATTTGTTCATAAACAACACTCTCACACTGGTACCTGCCATCTAGGAGGGCTGCGGTGCGCCACAAGACGAGGACATCATGGATATCCCACTGGATGACCCTGCTGCTAACAAGGCTGCCACTAAGATCCAGGCTGGCTTCCGGGGACACATGACTAGGAAGAAGATGAAGGATGACAAACCAAGAGAAGAGGTAAATCAAAGATCACACATAATGAAGTTCAAGATGCTTGGAAAACAACGTTCAATCCAAAACAAGGTTGTGTTCACACTTTTTTTTCCTCAGGGGTTTATCACGTAAGGATTTATCACACCTCTGTATCAGTTGATGTTTTTTAATGGAACTTTACATGGATAATTGGAAGTTTATATATTGCTATTTGAGCTGACTTCCTCAAAGTGGGATGCTACCAAGAACTCCTGTATGGTGTGGTTGAAAAACATCTACATCGTATGTTCTAGTGGGAATCGGGTGTTTAAGAGAACATACAGTCCCACTAGAACATACAGTAGATGTTTTTGAACCACACCATACAGGAGTTCTTGGTAGCATCTCACTTTGAGGAAGTCCCCAAAGTCCATGGTACTCATGTTTTTGACTTGACTCACTGATTAGGATACAATAAAGTTTAGATGAAGTTTTTAAAAAGGGGTATATCATTTGATATAATGGCTTTTCTTTTCATTTTAATAATAGTCATTTATTAGTAGCAGTTTAATCTGGATTTGCATAACCATGCTTCTGGAAACATTTTCACACACATACTGTAAGATTACAAAACAGTTGATTCACACCTTTGAGAATCTTTTTTCATTCTTCCAGAATTTGTTTCAAAATGACTCAGACTAAAATCCTCTCTGTTTTTCGGTATCAATATAAGCATCCTAACATTATTAGTCAGTATATTATTAATCATTATAACATTATTAACCAGTGAAAAAATTACTATTTACTCTTATTAATGATAATAACAAGCCGCAATAGCCATTATACTGATAATTGTACTAATTACTAATTAGTAATGTTACACTTACAGGGGTTGGACAATGAAACTAAAACCCTGGCCAATTTAGGCTAAATGTGACCAGCCTGGTGGCCAATCTTCATTGATTGCACATTCCACCAGTAAGAACAGAGTGTGAAGGTTTAATTAGCAGAGTAATAGCACAGTTTTGCTTAAAATATTAAGAGTAACTGTGGACGCAAGAGGAAGCTGTCTGAAAGGGATGTCCGGGTGCTAACCCCATTTGTATCCAAAAAACATAAAACCACAGCTCCCCAACTCACTGCAGAATTAAACTCTCTTGTTTCCACCAACACTGTTCATCAGGAGCTCCACAGGGTCAATGTACATGGCCGAGCTGCTATAGCCAAACCTTTGGTCACTCGTGCCAATGCCAAACGTCGGTTTCAATGGTGCCAGCAGCGAAAATCCTGTGCTGTGGACAATGTGAAACATGTACTGTTCTGTGATGAGTCCACCTTCACTGTCTTTCCCACATCCGGGAGAGTTACGGTGTGGAGAAGCCCCAAAGAAGCAACTGTACCACCCAGACTGTTGCTTTCCCAGAGTGAAGCATGGAGGTGGATCAGTGATGGTTTGGGCTGCGATATCATGGCATTTCCTAGGCCCAATACTTGTGCTATATGGGCGCGTCACTGCCAAGGACTACCGAACCATTCTGAAGGACCATGTGCACCCAATGGTTCAAACATTGTATCCTGAAGACAGGATAATGCACCAATACACACAGCAAGACTGGTGACAGAGTAGTTTGATGAACATGAAAGTGAAGTTGAACATCTCCCACAGCCTGCACAGTCACCAGATCTAAATATTATTGAGCCACTTTGGGGTGTTTTGGAGGAGCGAGTCAGGAAACGTTTTCCTCCACCAGCATCACTGGCCACTATTCTGCAAGAAGAACGGCTCCCTGAACGGCGTGTATCTGTCATTCTGCCAAGACAAATTGATGCTGTATTGGCTGCAAAAGGAGACCCTACACCATACTAATGAATTATTGTGGTCTAAAACCAGGCATTTCAGTTTCATTGTCCAACCCCTGTATGTGTTAAGTGACATTACACCCATTACTAATCAGTGTAGCACTAATCAGTATAACGCTACTAAAATATGATAACATTGCTAATGAGTGTAACGGTACTAATGTAGTATTGCTTTATCATTGACTGCAACATCACTTATCAGCCTAACATCATTAAACAGTATAGAGATAATAATCTTATAATACATATCAGAAAACCCAAATTCACAGTTTGATGTCTGGAACCTCCTCTATCCACACACAGAACTTTCCGGACAAGTGTTTTATTTATTTATTTATTTATTTATTTATTTATTTTTAATTGGTCACTGATCATTGCTGTGTTGCAGCACGGATCCGTGCTGCTTGAGTTTTAGTAATCTTCCTGGGTTTTATAAGGAATAGCCGTTCACCGTTCGCCGTTAACTGTGTATCTCTTCAGAGCATGTGTAACCTTTCTTATTCTTTTTACCATGCGTGATCGATTAATTAGTAGTGGACATTATATCGATCGTTCTCTCTGACAGATTTTTAAAAAGGGAAATATACTTGGGCAACCGTCAGTATACCTGGGTCCTGTGTCATGTGTAGGGATGCTTCTCAGCCAAGGGACTGGGCTCACTCACAATTTTGCGTAAAAACACATATATAAATACATAAATAAAGAATGGTGGAAAAACTATTTCTGCCGACCATCTAATCAGCATAGAGTTTTGGTGACAAACAATGCCTTTTCCAGCATGAGGGAGCACCTTCCCATAAGGCAAGTGGCTTATATATAATTATAAAATATATATAAAATATTGTAATTTTGGGTCCATGGTTGAGAACTTGTGGTCACTTCTCAAGGGGCATATGGACAAACAAAACCCCACAAATTCTGACAAAATCCAACTGATTATGCAAGAATGGGCTGCCATCACTCAGGGCCCAAAATTTCAATGTTTTTGTCCCCAGCCACTTAATTACCACTTCATCAATTATCATCAAATATCACTTCATCAGACATTAATAGTTAGTATTACATAACTAATCTATCTAACTGCTAATCGGTGTCACATTGCTAATCAGTCGAGCATTACTAATCAATCTAACAACACCAATCAGTGTTACCGCGCTCCTCAATGTAGTAT
The DNA here is from genome assembly GCA_011419295.1 of Clarias macrocephalus. NCBI lineage: Eukaryota > Metazoa > Chordata > Actinopteri > Siluriformes > Clariidae > Clarias > Clarias macrocephalus. The sequence continues at coordinate 57,150 of JAAGKR010004704.1, forward strand.
TACTAATCAGAGTAACATTTCTAATCGGTGTAAAATTTCTAATCAGTGTAACATTGCTAATCAATGTAATATCACTAATTAGTGTAACACTGATAGCAGTGTAGCATTTCTAGTCATTGTACTGTAACATTGCTCAGTTCAGTGTATGACTACTTGTAATTCAAAAATTCAAATTCAAATTGTTATTTGTCACAGTACAGGGCTATACACATTATGATATGCAGTGAAATGCTTAGAGGTGCCATATGTCTCATGATATTTACAAAAAGGATTTAGTAACCTGTATATACTGTATTCACACTTTTACATCTTGTGGAGTTTGGATTGTAGGACTGCAGTGTCGGCTTATTTGGTGCCTGTCGCTTTAAGGGCTTCACAAATTCAATATGCAAAGAAAGGGGGATGTAGATTATGTGTTTCTGCTAATGAGGAGTTGGGAGCTTCATGGTTTGTCTGACCCTGTAATTCTGTTGGAAAGTGCATGCGATGTGGATTTATTTTGTGTGAGTAGTTGAACAAATAACATTAAATGAGTGAAGATTCGTGGACACTATGATGCAGACTGGCTGCACCACACTGAAACACACCAGCCACAGGATTTGCAACAAATTTGATTTAGTTTAAAAGCATCCTCATGCTGTTAATCAGTGTAGTGTTACTTATCAGTGTAACGTTAGTAATCAGTGTAACATTAGTAATCAGTGTAACATTAATAATAATGTAACATTAGTAATCAGTGTAACATCAATAATAATGTAACATTAGTAATCAGTGTAACATCAATAATAATGTAACATTAGTAATCAGTGTAACATCAATAATAATGTAACATTAGTAATCAGTGTAATATTAGTAATTAGTGTAACATTAATAATCAGTGTAACATTAGTAATCAGTGTAACATCAATAATCAATGTAACATTAGTAATCAGTGTAACATCAATAATAATGTAACATTAGTAATCATTGTAACATCAATAATAATGTAACATTAGTAATTAGTGTAACATTAATAATTAGTGTAACATTAGTAATTAGTGTAACATTAATAATTAGTGTAACATTAGTAATTAGTGTAACATTAATAATTAGTGTAACATTAGTAATCAGTGTAACATCAATAATAATG